>OMLF01027385.1:18334-36499 GCA_900302615.1 Holocentrus rufus
CTTGTCAGACATACAATATTAAAGCAAGACAAAATCAGAATCTTGAGAATGTAATGGGGAATTTACAAATAAAAGGTAACACACAGAATATAAAAAGAAATCTCAATATGTAACATAATGCAATCAAGTCTCAACAGAGCTTCAACTTTTCAGCTTTCTCTCTCTTACAAAAAAAATACGTTCAAGGTTCAAGACATCACGATAATGTAAAATCTTTCCAGTGTGCTTTGTAAAGGGGGATTCCACCTAAACGGACTTCCTATGTGTTAGGTGTTCCCAAGATCAAGGAAAATGCGATTCTTTGGCATCATTGCCTAAAACAGTCAAAAGAACTTTTCAGAGAGTTGTTTTCCTGTACATATATAAAGCCTTTTAGACTAATAAAAAAAGCAGATATTTAACATACATCATTGAGTATTTTGGTGCAACTGGTAATTCATTCATTCATCCATTTGTACATCAACAGTTATATTCCAGTGTTGTTTTTATTTTGAATGTCTTGTTCATCTTTTAAGTCTGCAGCAGACTGCATAACCTGCATAAAATCACTTAATAAAACAAGTGCATTTATACATTCATTTACCCATTCACTCTTTCAGTCACTCTTCATGATCCACACATCCATCAAATGTTTGAGTGCCTTTGTGTCATCCAAAGACCAAATGCCTGTTATTTTCAGTAGTAAATTTAACATACAGCTAGCAAAGACAACTCACCACGAACACACAGAGACAGAAGTCTGAAACTACCACAAGGCACCTAATGTAAAGCAGCTAAAATATCTCTATCAGCAACAAGGCTTTGGTTCATATTAAGTTCTATTATAATTAGACAAGAGGAGAGAAATCACAGCCTCTGTTCTGTTCTACTCCGGTTTTGCTCTTTCCTGCTTCCCTCTTTGAATTTACCAAGACTGTTCATGTCACGGGATGGACACATGATGAATGGAGGAGGAACGGCTGAGCAGATGGAGGAGGGGACAGATGAGAGGATGATGATGATGATCGGCAGACGAACGGAGGCAGTTGTCACAGAGGTAGAAAATGGAGGACGGACAACTCCAGCATCACTTCACCAGAGGGAGAGCGAGGGAAAGGAACATGGAGATAAATAGATGGAGAGAAGGAGACTTGAAAGAAAACAGAGCAGAGAGAGCAAAGGCAAAAAGTAAGAGATAAGTGCTGGAACAGGAAAGCTTAAGACAGGATTAAAAGACTAAAGTGCGAAGGCCGTTGTTAAGGTTGTGAATCTCATTAGGCCCTTTGTAAAACTCTTGTAACACCATCGTAAGGCTTTAAAGACCACAAGCACTCATCTATTTGACGCTGTAATCAATATGACCTTGTAAACCAGAATACCTTGCAAATATCTTTCCTTTCACAAGGTGAGATGGATAAGAATTTGTGGCATCAGTTGGTTTGCAAGTTTAATATCAGTCCACATCTCCTATAAGCAAAATGGCTGAAAAAAAATTGACTGAGATCAGGCCAACAGTGATCTGCACCAATCTGCACCTCAGCTAGTTTTAACTGTGCAAAATGGTTTCACTGATACTGTTTTAAATAACTCTGTTTCATCTTAAAGGATGTTTTAAGTAGACTGACCCATTGGTCAACATAGCTAGCAAAATCATCCAAGCACCTTTGGCATGCTAACATTTTAGCATACACTATGTTGAGTGATTGCAGGTACTATCACCTCAAAAGTAAGAAAATGAGCTGCTCTAAAGTTAAATGGAAAGTAAATGATATGTAGCCAAGTGTGGTAGCTTTGCGTAAGAAATTACACAAATTAACACAAAGCCTGATAAGAAAAATAACACTGTAACATAGAGGGACTACTTTCCTTGTTTCCGTGAGGTGGGCAAAGAGAGACCGTATAGCTAAAGCTAAAAATTTAAATATCTTCAGATCATATTATTAAGACCACAAACACTGTTTTTAACGGTATTTGTAAATGGTTTCCTATCACTCAACATAATGCTAAAATGTTAACATGGAGCCCTGCAGCCATCAATCTACTGGATACAACTTGGATGATTTTAGTAACTTAATATTGTGTTGACCAATGGAACCATCTCCCACAAACTTTGTGTTGCTTTAAGGAGACAAGTAGGCCTGGGTTCATGATGCATCTGTGTGTTATGATCACCTCAACCGGAACCGGATTAGGATTCCAATATGGCAAACCACTTAGGGTTATTTTTTACTGGATCTACCCTAAACAAAGCAGGTTCCTTAAATTAAGTTCCTAACACTTGTGCTTGTTAACATTAAAGCGCAATCTGAGGTGCGCTACATGTTTGAAACTAATAATTCAGAGGAGAATGGAGAAGCTGTTCTTTATATCATGAGAGCCCACCTTGTTCCATTTTAACAAATCTCCCACTAACGCCCATATGCTTTTTGGTAGCTACTTAAGTATCTTACATTATGAGTGTATTTAGTTTGTGCACAGGTGGCCCAAGTGGGAGTCAAACCCCTAACCCTGGCAGTATTGGTGCCTTGCTCTCTACCCATTAACCTACTGCACACTGTGTAGCAAACACACTGTCTAAGAGGAGACCATATTTGCCGTCCCTTTGTTACAAAAAACAAATCCCTGTAGGAAATCACAGGGGATTTATAAGACGACGTTAAGGCGTTTCTATTGGTTTGTACTGGCATCACTACAAATAAGCTGTGAAATGTGGACTAGCATTATTGTTCGAATACAAGCTGAGAATCTAAAGTTAAAGTGCTGCAAAAAACGATAAGACACAAGGAGAACCTGCAGAGATGAATACAGCAAACATCTATCTACTATCTACTTTAATCTCACCTCTATCCACTCCACGCTATCTACTGTTTATTAGCTCCAAAGTGTCAGAGAAGGCAGTTAAAGTTGGTCTTTTTTTGTTCTGCTATTGTTTTACTTTACAATTTACCTTAACTTACATTAAATCCACTTGAAATTGTAATTGATTCGAAAAGACTAACTGAAACCCGCCGTTCCAACACTTAGGCTCTGATGCTCTACTACATCCCTCCTTACAATGTTGTAGGATCTGGCCCCATTGTCCTAGGGCGTATTTCGGGATAACAGGTTTGCACACAGGCAACACCAGTTAGTCCTATAAAAAGGCAGAAAAGGAAGAAAGAGAAAGTGAGATGGTAGGAATTTAAAGAAAAGAGAGACAATATTTGGTCAGAGAAAGCCCATGCTGACATCATCACTGTCAATGTCACGATTATCAGCATCGTCTTCATCATCATCACCACCATTTGTCATTGCTGCCATTGTTGCCTTTGTAATTATTTTCATCATCAAGAACAATCCCAGTCACAACAACTCAATATGATAGAAATCCTAACAATTCTTAATTAATTGTTGTTTAGATAACCCTAAACAAAGGGGAAGTACACTTCAGCTACCTGCTGACGAAGGCAGACAGGCATAAAGGGCAAATGCACGTACAGTCATATGCCAGAATATGTTTGTTGTTTCAAAAGTCTCAAAAGTCTCTATAATCTGCTTGTTTGCGGTGACATCAATCAACTGAGCCCTTTGCATGTTGCGGCGGCGAGGCCCTGCGGACGGGGTCCTTTCCAGAGCCGTCCCATCATGCTTTGTGCCGTACTTGGCCTCTGACTTGGGAAGGGTTGTGAAGGTCACTTTCAAAATGTACTCCAAGATGTTTGATTACCTGCTACGGCAATCGGCAACATAGTCCTATAGGTTAGTCCAGCTCAGTTAACACAAACAGATTAGCTTCCAGGTGCTTTTAGGTGACTTTACCCTCCGACCCTGCTTATGTGAATGACTCCTAGTGGGGACCAGGGCCAGGTCCTGGGACAGTTGTACCAGAACGGCTCCCATAAGGCTAGCAAGGACTCCAGAATGGGAGTTGCATTTAAAGCTGCACTAGGCAATTGTTGCACGTTGGTGCCACCAAATGGCAGCAAGAGGTAACTGTTTGAATTTTGAGGACTTCACTACCCAGAAATCCTGGAAAGGTTCATTTGGGCAAACAGGGTAAATCAACAGCTCAATCAGGAACTCTCTGGCTCAAAGGAACGCTCTGGTTTCGACTGATGACACGGCTGTTTTTTTACATAAAAATCTTGCATAGTGCAGCTTTAAGACTCCAAGTGGGAACAATGTCTCAAGCTCTACATCTGGAAAGCCGTCTGCGATATTGGATATCAAAAAATAACGACAAATAAACTAGACAGAGGTCTCTGGCCCCGCCCCGCTGTAGGCGTGGCCCTGCCTCGAGTGGCGGGAGCTGTCGGCGAATCGGAGGAGGGGCGTGAAAGTGCAGTAGTCTGGCGTGCTTTGCCAGCGTGTGAACATGAGTTTCTTGGTTAGGGGCTCGAACCTGCGGGGGTTCGGTGGGTTCCTCTGGTGCGCCTCGCCTCGCCGCTGGCCGCCACCCTTGGGTGGGGCGTGGAGAGACGCCAGGGGGGTGAACTCGGAGAGCTGGCCCTTGTAGAGCTTGTCAGCACTCTGTAAGAGGCAAGAGAGAGACAGGGAGAAAGGAAGATGGGGGAAGAGAGAGATGGAGCATAATAGAGAGACAGGAAGAGAGGGAAAGAGGGATGAAAGAAAATAAAGAGAGAGGGAGGGAGAGAGAAAGTGAAAATGGAGGAGAAAACAAGTTAATTGTTGAGTACTGAGTGAAGTGCAGGCGGAGGAAGAGTTACATGGAAGAGACAGTGTCATCACGACCGGCCAGAATTGAAGGTTGGACATGATTTGTGGAGTTGTTGTGGCTCTTTAATCAGACATGCTGGGCTTTCAGGTGATGCTCTGCACCGTCTGGCGGCCATGTTGGAGGTCCAACAACAACTGAATTTGTATGTTGTTTTTGACCCAAGACCGATCATTTCATTACTGGTACAGTTGACTGATTTTGTGCTAGCTTGTTCTTTAGTTCACCATGGGCATAATAACTGACCAACTAAAAATCCTGGTCTTGTTAACACATTTGATTTACCCAATCGCAGCATGTTATCATTAATACCAGTTGCTTTGTTAATTAGCAAGCTAATTAAGTCAAAAAACACTTTTTTTCATTTTAACTTAGCTGGCTCATCTATTCAGGCATTTTTTCCTTGTTAATAACCTAAATTTGGCAACAAATGCCTCAGATGATTCACTTTTACTTACAGTGTTAATCAATGGAGCTCTATCCATGAGCCAGTCATATCAATTCTGATTTGTTAGCATTTTCAATAAATCGATTAACCTCTGCGAGAAATGTAGTTTGCATAATTTGTTCAAAATAATTTGACATTTGGATATTGTTTGTATATGAAAAGAACTTTTTTTTTTTTTTTGGTACAGTTTAAAAAAAAACAAACTGCTAATAGCTAAAGTTAACCACCCAGTCTGGATTTGACAGAGCTTGAGTGACGGGAGTTATAGTGATTCTCTTCCTTTTCATACTTTTGATGTTTCCTTGAACGAAGACAACAGATTGGCCAAAGAAACAGACACTGTAGCTGCTTGGCTCAGTAACAAGCTAGAATGAATCTAGCTATAAAAAGTTTCAGGTAAAGTTGGTCGCAGAGCAGCCTATGCATTGAACGTAACAAGCAGCAGAATTCAGTTGATCCAGTCGCATTTTAGAGAGAAACTAAAGGTGCACAGATACCTTTCCAATGGCCTTCCAAAATAGTGTCATGATGATAATGTCCCATTCACATAGTATTTTGTCCAGACACAAGCAATGCAACCCCAGCAAAATAAACACATGGATGAATGCATAAACAAATGAATATAATACACACAAAAACACACCACAAGCTTGCTTTTACAATGAGAACCAAACCATGTCATGCAAATGGAGACGTGACTCGTAAACATGCATGAGTGCTGAATCCCAGAGTGAGTACATTTTTTCTTCTCTCCCTTAATGCTGCTAAAATGTTTCACCAGAGGGCACCAGAGCTCCATTCAAGAAATTGAAGTGAAGGAGTCACCTACCAGGACATTAGTACCTTTACCTGAAGAATACTTGGATAGTCTTAATGGACTTTCCACACACACACACACCACCAACCATGTGCATTAGTCAGTCACAACCCCCCAAAAAGGTAAATCTGTTATTCGTACAGTACCACACACCACAGCAAACCTCATGAAAAACTGTACCACATATTAACATCACCCTCCATGACCCACATTAACCATCACACACATACACACACACACACACACACTGGCAGGGTCTGTGTTTTACCGTGCTGAAGCTCTTTAGGCTTCTGTGACAGCTACCCCATCTAGTAAGGAGTCAGAACTCTGGTAGGTCAGGGCCCTGTCAAACCCTCTATCAGCCCTCACACGCTGTGGACACACACACACACACACACACACACACACACACACACACAACAGAGACAAACACAATTACTGTGTACCTGAGACACAAGTTTGCGTAGGCGGTTTCACAGCCGAACAGACAAATGCTCTCTCTTACTCATGCCACAATTTCGCAAAGAAAAAAGCACATTTGCACAAGAAAAAGTCGCTTGTCATTTACAAGGAAGCCGATGACATCACACTTCACATGCTGTGAGCTGCATTTACACTGTGGGCCAGGGAACGAAATCTCATCATATCTCATCAATAGGTTGACGGGATTTTTTCACAACACATTCATGTGGCAAAGGGCAAATCTGTATTGTTGAAACAGCTTCGATACATTCTGCAGTGGGGTGGGTCCTGCTGAATTTGAAGAGTAATAATGTCATTTTCCTGTGTTTAAAGTGAGTTTTAATGGTCCAAGTCCTGTTTCAGTGGCTTTCCCACCCTGACAGTAATACAATTCTTCTTTTACTGATGAATCTCTAGATGGGAACTCATTGAACGTTAGGTGAGGAAGTTCCCATCTACTTAAATCGTGACCCAGTTGCACTCAGATGTGATACCAAAGACTTTTGATTTCAGCTGATAGAACACTCTAAAGCTCTCTGCCACGTGATCATTTGAATAGATTTTTTTGTGCCCGTGTAAATCCAGACAAAGACACATTTGCATGCGTTCAGACTGGTTGGCAAAGGTCATGCAAAACAGGGGAGAGAGCAGGATGCAGGAAAAGGAATCTAGAGAGACAGAGGCGTCTCGAAGGAGGACTGAGACAGAGGGTCACCTCCAGGAGGGCTGGGTTAGAAACTGATTCTGCTGGAGGCCTGAGACAGCATAAAGATGGTGGAGGGCTCAGAGGCAAGGCGCCGGTGCTTAGTCTGCCACGGAGGAGGAGGAGGAGCAGGAGGAGAATTAAGAGAAGAGAGGAGGGAGGAGAGGGGAGTCAACAGGGAAAGGAAACATTTGAAGATCAGTTCAATCTTCCAAGAGGCCACATGATTAAGGAATCATGATTCAGCTTTTGAGGTGGAAAGCAAAAACCAAGAGTTTGTGTTAGTCTTTCCAACAGAGGTTGCCATTTTTTTTTTTTTTTAGGAAAGATCCACACTTATCTGTTAGATTACCACAGGACTCAGGAGCTTGGCCGTTTTTACTTCTCCACAACCACAATTATCGGGAGAGTTAAGGGAAAGGAGTGATTAAGGACATGGAAAAGGAAACATTAACGGAAGTTCTTCCAGATCCACACTTCACGGCAAACAGCGAGAAACCAACCAAACACATTCCACAGCCTACGTCACATATTCTCATTTCTCTTGGTACATTTGTGTGTGTGAAAGGCTGATAATCACAGCAGCAACTGATCTTCTTACAGAGGAAATCCTCAATGTAACTCATAGTCGTGCTTTACACAGTGGCAGCCATGTTAGAGGATTCCCAGCTGTGCATTTAGCACATATTAGTGCTATATAGTATTTAAGCTTTAAAAAGTCCCTTTCCACCTTGTAAAATTAACATTGAAATACTACATTGTACTGAAACATTATATATTTATACATTTCTCTGGCTTGTGATAAATTCATTTCAAATCAATATCTTTGTGTCAAATGATTACCATACACTGTACAATGTGCATATACAATGTTAGACTTCTAAAATGGCTACATTTGTTATTCTGTACTTATAAAATGTTATTACTTCTAAACTATTTCTGTATCATACTGGCTTGATTTAGGAAGAAATGAGCACTGCACACAGATAGAGGGGCTGACTGACTTACATCCAGCACGGCGGGGACATAACCATAGCCGGCATACATCTGCTAACCCACAGTCAACAGTTAGACATTTAATGCACTGCAAGACCACTGTCAATAAACAGTTTATCCTACAGACATATCTATAGATGCCTGTGTTTGGATGTGTATGTGTGTTACGCAGGCATGTATGTATGTATTAGAGCTGTAACTATCAATTGCCACCAGTTTCTGTAGGAAATACTTGTAATAATTCAGCACAGTCAAATTAAACTTACAATAACCTAACAGTGTAACTTAACAGCCCAATGAACTAACAGTTTGGAGCTTTTCAAATGTAAAAAAAAAAACTAACTAAGCTAAAAATTAAAAACTAAATCAATTTAATTGTATTTAATGTTAGGACAATATAACATAGGCCATTGTGCCATGCAGTTTTAACTGTCATTTATACCTAATCACTGTGGTCAAGTTAATTTCTTAAAGGTGCGACATGTTGCATTTTTATTATTTACTTCCTGCATTTATTTTACATTAATATTGGTTCCCCAATGGAGGTGTTAGGTAGCAACTTGAAAACCAAAATCTAGTAGGTGATGTATTTAGGTCTGTATGTACAGTAGGTGTACATATAGAAGTGTGTCTGCAGGTGTGCCCACCTGTATGCGTTCAGTGGTGGTGGGCCACAGCGCCCTCCAGAGGACCTTCTTCACCACGTCTGGCAGCAGGCTGGCTGTGATCAGCAGGATGATGCTGAGCCAGGCCGGACCGCTGGACAACATCTGCATGAACACGTAGTACATCCTCTGGTAGTTGAGGAAGGGCCTGGTGCAGAGGAGACAGTATAGTGGAGATTTACAGTCACACTTAGTTTGGACTGTCCAATGTTAATATTCAGCTGAGTATCAACTTTCTATCAGTTGAGTTTCACAATTGAGTTGATGTACCTATTCAACCTGTTCATTGTAAATACCCAACTTCAAATCAATAGACTATCAATTGACTTTTAACGTAGTATCAACTTTGTACCATTTGAGGTTATGGTAGGGGTTAGGTTGACAGCAAAATATGGCAGATATCTGGTCATTTCCTCACTTCCCCTGTGCAGATGCCTAAATAACTCCTACTGGAAGTCAAATTAGCCGAAGCCTAGCTAGCTAGCTGCAGAGCAGAAATGGAAATTTGAAAAGATATTTTCGATACAACTCCTTTGGAACTTTGCAAAATTCTTTCCGTGACGTTTTGTTGGTGTATCATCCATGCTAGCTAGCTCTCTCAGTGGAAGACAACAGCTTCTTCTCCTAAATAACAGGCTGAATTACAGATTTATCTATGGAGCATTTGAAGATTGTGGAAGAGAGAGTCTGGCTTAAGAGACTAATTGAATATTAGTCCATGTAAAGTTGTATCAGATTTACTATATGAACACCAGAATATCACTTGGGCAAATACAGAGAATCTGCGGTGCTTCAATTCATGGAGATGGGATGCTCTTCTCTGCTGTAGCACTTAGTGATTTAGAGGTCTGTATTGCCTAATGCACCTCTAAGTGAAAATCCTGCCTAAAGAATCATTTAAAATGTCAAGCGAAAACGACATTTGTCAGATCAAAACATACCAGATGATGCCTCCCCACAGTAGAGAGAAGACCACAAAGAAAATGAGGGAGCCCCAGATGACAAAATGATTGATCCAAGTCCAGTAGTGGGTGTCTAGAGCCAACTACAGGAGAGAGAGAGACATACAGAGAGATGAGAGGAAAGGAAATGAAAAATCCTGACCAGTCAAATGCTGTTCAATCTCAAAGCGCACTCTGAAACAGTGCCAACAACAAGCTTCCATCTGTCCTCAATATACCTGGATGTGCAGATCGGATGCTCTCTTGGTTACATAAATGTGTGTGTGCATGTGTGTGTAGGTACCTTGAATGTGACAGTGAAGACTAGCACAGTGAAGACCAGCGTCCCAAACGTCCAGTTTCCAAACATCTGCCAACAGGAGGGGAAGCAGGGGTGAAAACAGTTGTTATCCCATACTTCAAATGTCAAAATTTCAATGTAAAACCCATTTCATGTCTGATGGAATACTGATTTCAGTTCAATACAATCTGTGGAAAGGGTAAGTACTTTAAAGGAATACTCTTTAAATACCTTGGTACAGTCAGCAGAATTCTATTTGCTGCTTTATACCAAGGTATCACAATTAATTTACTTATGTTTAAAAAGGATATACATAGAACTTTAAATATCAAAGATACAATGTTGCTCACTGTGCCAATGCTTATTGTTTTAAATATACATGAACATCATTATATGCAGCAATATCCAATGCCATTTGCGCTAAAATAGTTCCTCTACTGTTATCAATGTTTTTCTGTGCAGTCAGACTGTGAATGTTAGATGAAATATCCATCTGTGTTACATTCAGGTATGAATGATGTGTCGACAGAAATGAGGCGTAAGGCTGAACTGGGAGTGTCCCAGTTTGCTTAACACTTCCATACTGGCTTTCATACTTCGTGCTAAGCTCATATAATGCACTTGATACTCCGAAGTACCTAACATGCATTGTATACATGACGTGCATTGTACAATAAACATACAATTTATTAAATATGGTGTCCTGTTCATTCCATGTGCTAATAATGAAGAATAGCTCTTGTCTTTTGATAATTCCTATAATATTGAGATAATGATGATGGCCATGGGAGCAAAGCCAAGTCCTTGCTAATGCTAAATAATCTTTCAAGTCAATTTAATTCAAAACTTTTAGTTACTCTCTTGACATGACAGTAAATAAATAGATTTGGCGAAACCTGTCACAACTGTTAATTTAGGATTGGCACTGGCTAAGACTTTGCTGCCTTTAGCTAATACCATGCAATAAACCATCATCGTATTACATTCAAAGAAACTGCAAAAGTTTGCTTTTACTGTTTGTGAATTGCTTCAAGTCCATGAGAAAGTTTAACAGATTCAATGTATGAATAAATAAAGGACATAACCAAAACATGAAAAGGCAAAAATGCAGCTTTTCTATGGTCATCTCCTTGCAGCACTCATAGTACTGATGTTACGTTGATAACTGAAGTGACATGATGATTTATGGTGAATCATTTCATTTTACCCCTTGAGCTGAGAAGTTGAGAAGTTTTACTGGTGAAAACTCAACCAAAACTCAGTCTAGATAATGTATGTAAATTATACGAAATGTCAAGACACATCAAGTGGGTCTTAAATGTGCCGGTGAGTTGATGGTGCTGTTGTTAAAGAAGAATGACAGAGGAATGATAACACTGTGATATTTGTTGTTACTCTGTTGCTTTCTTAAAGCAGCACTGCTGCATTTTGCCCTGGTCAGACACAATACCATTAGAATTTAATACTTTTTGGAATTGTAATGGAAGACTAACAAAAAAACACTGGAAAGAGAAAACTGAAGTTTCACTATTCCAGCTTAAACAGAATATCTCATACCTGGACTATACTGGACTATCTATATAAGTATAACCAGAGTGTATATGCAAAATTGGTGATCAAGTTGTTTTAACATGTGGTATGAGTATCATATGGGTTTAATATTCCCCCAAATTAGCATCCAAACAACAGAGTAACCACAACTGTATTAGTGCTTCTCTGCTCCAATAAAAGCATCATCAATTTAAGGAGGCACTGGATGTGTTAGCTAAACAAAATGTAGTGGAAATGTGACTGCCACTATTTTATCATATATTCACAAAAGAATATGACAAAACTTTTTTTTCACTGGTTCATCAAGTTCGTCAGAGACTCCTACACCGCAAGTAGTCACTTGCGCACACACACACACAAATTACACACAGAGTGTCTAGGTGTTTCATCACTACAATTAAACCTGGACATATGAACAGGGTTCAAAGAGGAGGTGGGTTTCTACGCAAATGCCTACAGCTCATTGGTCTACACAGCAAGCGCTCGGGGCTGGACATGAGATGAGTGATGAACAGCTACTGGGTAGTGGGTGGTTTGGTGTCAGGCCATGTGACGGGACAAAACAGGAAATAGGAAACTGAACCCAGGGAGGGATGACAGAGAGAGAGAGGGACAGGCTTACCATCTGTGTGTTGGTTGTCATTAGCTGGGGGGAGGAAAGAGAAGCAAAAAGAAAAAGCAACACAAAGGTAAGAGGAGAGGAAGAAGAAGAGGAGAAGGCCAGAAGAAGAAAATCATAATGAAATAAACGACCATTTTGTGGCTGAAGAAGAATCAAAATCAGATGCAAAATCAAGTGAAATCAAGCAACTCAAAGCAATCCGAGAGGTTTCTGGGGTGAATAATGTTCCTTAAATGTGAAAGGAAACGAAAGAGAGAGCACAGGGGAGGATGGTGGGAAACCCGCCATGCTGTTGTGTCTTAGATGTGAATGGGAAAACTCCTGTCAGTCATCAGTCTGCTGAAGTCATCAATATCTCCTTTTCAACTTTTTCAACCCAAATGACAAACGTAGCTGGAAAAAATCCTGGAAAATCTGCTCTGGAAAGTCTGGAAGTATGGTGAATGGTCATTTCCAGGACTGGAAAAATGCAGGAATTATTGGGTAAAAAAATCAGCAAAAGTAAGAAACAAATGTTCAGCAGACAAACAGTGTGACCACACATTTCCTAAAGGCACAGACTTTGCCAAATTGTAAAACATATCAAGTAATTCAGCTGTATATTATGTGGAAACCTAAAAGGCAAGTATGTAGTAAAACAGATATTAACCTGGTAAAATTATTAGTAAGAGTAGCAAATACCTACTATTGAATACAAAGTATCTTCAGTAAAAATATTAGTAATTACCTGGTATTTTTAAGAACTTGACCAAATAATTACCAGTAATTGCTTCTTTTTTGCCTAATTATTTACCTAGTGCCTACCAGGGATTTTCCACACTGTAAAATAAAGTGTTATCAAATTATCTTCAACAATGGTGTGATCTGGCCTAGCTGACAGTCATTATCAAGCAACCAAAAGGCTGCATTGATGAAAATCTTCAAATCCAGTCATAATGTCACAATTACAATGTGTTACCAAAGTGAGAAATAATTTTTTTAACACTGTTTTTATGTTCCCTAAGAATTTATGAGACTCAGTCATTCAGTGTATTAAGTATCTAAAAAATTTGGATTGTAGTGAATAGCTCTGTTGAAGCAAGAAAAAAAAATATCTGGTTTATGTCCACTAGTTTAACCCAAACGTGCCAAAAGGACTGAAAAAGACAAATGAGAAACAGCAAAAAATGGAGGAAGCTGCATCATGACAGAAATATGCCATGGTTGATTTATACATTTTGCCAGGTTTTAGGAACAAAATGAATCTCTAAATTTGTCTTTGGTACTGTTTGGTACTGTTGGTGTCGAGAAAATATAAATACATAGCCAAATTGTCAAAGAAAAATGTACAGTATGCCGAATATGTTAAGTATGTCCAATTTCCAAACACATAAATGTCCAATGGGTTTCAATGTGACAAAGGAGGTGTGACATGTTCAAAACTACAAAAAAAATGGGGAAAACAGCACTTTCCAGAGATAAACAAACCCTGTCTTCATTAAGTAACCTGTGGCTATGTGACCTTTGGGAGATGCAAGATTAGTCGCAAATGTTTTCAGGGACAAAAACAAAAAACTTCTCTTAATTAAAATGATTATAAAAGATGGCTGAATTTACAAGGCTTGACTACTAGCTGCAGTAGACGCGTGGGCGTTACCTGTCCGTTGCTGGTGAAGGTTGTGTTGTCGAACAGGAAGTAAGCACCAAAGAACATCACTATGGCGTCATACACACCCAGGAAGGTCCAGTATATGAATATGGGCCAACGCAGCAAGCAGTTCTTTGCAATATCCCTGTGGAAACAGACACAAGCTTCTAGTAAATATTAAGGCTGGGATATATCAGGCCAAGGGAGTGTGGTTTGCCTCTGTTATGATGCAGTTTGACTGATTGCAGATTTATTACAGAACTAATCAATACACTAATTGTCTATGGGAAGTTCTTAATCTGAGCTGTTTCTTATGATTAGCTTCCACATAAATATGCATGCATCTGTGCACCTTGATATCAAACAAGACTAAAATTATGAAGGGGAAACATTGAATCTTTGCATATTTTCTATATATTGCATATTGTCACAAAATATCAACTATTCATCTATCAACAGCCTTGATGTGTTGGCCATCCTTGTGTTGTTGTGATTAACTATTTCAGAATCCAGTTTATTTAAATGTCTAATAGCCATTTTGTGCTTATTCATCACTGGAATAGACACACTGAATAAAACACAGAAGCTACTAAATGTGATTTCAAAATATATATCATAACGAGGAAGTATCAATTTCTCTTTAAAAGTGGCTAAAGATAGACACCAGTCACATTGTACTTCAGTCAATGATCATGCATGCAATATGATAACTTCTTCCTCATTCTTCCTTCCTGTGTACTTCATCCTCTGAAACCAAAGGACACCGAATGTAAAGGAATATTTTGTCTCTACATGGGTTTTTCAAAATAAACAAAGTAAGAAAGAATAAGTTGCTGATATAAAGTCTAAAGGGGGGAAAGAGCAACTTCACAATCACAATGGATGTGGGGGATTGAAGAGAAGGTCGAGCACTCAGTTGAAAACGGGTAAATGTAACTTTGATTTTCTTGTGTTATTTAAGGAGCTTTTCTGAGTCGATGAAGACACTGAGTGACATTCAGAAAACAGTCAGTTGTAAAATTTCAGTGGCTGTGGTTTGGCCTTTTGAGTGTCAGCGTGAGGGCACAAGAGGACAGTTGTGTTTTTTTTCTAAATGGATGCAGTGGAAGCAAATGACCCATGGAGCGAGCCTTATGTCACTTAGTTACAGTGAGTATGTTTGTCCATGTAGAACAGGAACAGGTAATGTGATCGCACATCCATTCGCTCAGGTTCTGCCCATTCATGTAATTGAGACAGATTTTCCCAATGAAGCCAGACAAACATCGGTTATACAACACTTCCAAATACACATCAAGGACAGAAGTGCAACACACAGAACCACAGGTAATGTTGTTTCAACAGAGGCCAAAGGAGATGGATCCTGACTAAGGAACACCCCATGTACTCCAACCATGAGTTCAAATCCAGATCGTCGCATTCCCTTTCTGTCTATCTTGTTTTCTCTCTCCATTCCAAGATTGGCACTGACTAAACACGTAGAGGACAAACAACTTCAGTCTGGAGTGGATAAACGCATTGTTTCATTATATGTGTCTTGTGACTCCTTGAGTCTTCATTTGAGACATGTTTGAGCTCTGAGTCACACAGCAGGCTGTCGCGATGCAGGACCGAAATGAAGCAAACTGAATCTGAACCCAGTCAACCCAAATTGGACTGTCTCTGCCATCAGAGACCTGGTTTTAGTCTATTGGCTGAACATTTTTCTCTTATGTAAATGCAAAATTGTCACATAATGGGTGTACTTTCAGTTCATTAAAGGTCAGGTCTTGTTTCTGAGAGCTGTGGGCCAATGCATTCATTTGAATAACCTTTTTGCATTTCTAAATACTGCATGTACAATTCTTCTTGATTTTGATGAGCCAGACCTATCTATTTGGTATATTTATTTTAATACCAGAAAATAGGCACTATGCTCTATGGGCAAGATTTTTATGTGAAAATCCATCAGAGAAGAGCATCCCCTTACCATTGTAAGATCATATATTTACTCAGTTTGGACAAATTGTTATTTGGTATCTGGTGTGGCAGTGGGTTTACATGCATTTTAAAAGTTCAATAAAACAATAAATCAACTTATTCAAACATCAACATTTTAGTCTGACGGAACTCGTCCCAAGAAAGTTTTTTTGCAGTCGGACTAATATAATTAAATAATGTGTTTGGGAATCAATTTACTACAGCATGTGAACGCTTCAGTCAGCCAAAAATCGGCTGAGGCGTTCTGCGCATGTTCCGAAGGTTAGAGGTTCCACAGGTATTTGACCCCTAAGTCCATCGCAAAGCCAAGGCAGTATCATGGGGAATGCTAAGGCTAAAAACAATGTGCATTTTTGGACAGATCAGGAGACGGACTTCATGTTGTTGCAGCTGAGGGAGTTGGACGTCCTTAAAGGAATACTCCAACGTTTTGGGCACTTTCTCCTTTTGCCTACTTACCCAGCCTGAGACAAGACGCTCAATACCATACCAATACCATGGTTAGCATTTTGTGTTAACTTAGGATAAAAACTACCATATAACTTCATCCAATTTCTCCTAAAACAACTCTTCGAAAAATTCCAAGACGTGTATTTCAACTGCACATGGTACATTGTGTAAATAAGACAGCTTTGGAGTTGCTGTAAGGTTTGTTTTTTCACTTTGACAGAGGTTCGACTAGCTGACTAATGCAGACCTCAAGTCTTTACACTACACAAAGTCATATATTATACTGGAACAAAGTCTTCATCAGATGCTGACACAAACTACTTCCGTAAGTAAATCGTTTCTTTGACTGAGTCACGTACATGGGATCAACGACATAGTCCAATTAAATCTTGTCTTTGGCCTAATCGAGCTTAAGACTTTAGTCCGACTGCAGCTGTGCATGTAAATCTACTGAATGAGTACTCTGAGATAAAGCTGGATCCAACCACCTCCACCACACCACACTCTAAGGAGAAGACATTTTGTTTGCTGGTGTCATCTTGCAGGATTTTGGGGTAACGAGACAGTTAGTTCTTGCTGCCATTTGGAGCTGTCAGTGTGCAAGATTCCCAAGAGTCTTAACTATTCATGTTTCTTTCCCTGCTTGGGAGCCTAAAAATAAAATAAAATAAAATAATAAACACTGTGCTTCTCAGAGATCTTGTCTGGAAGAAACTATCTGAAGGGAGATCTGCGCCAGTGCAACACAGTGCAGCTCAGCGACACAGAGGGAAACAGGCAGAAGTTAATTCTGCGATGCCGCTGTTTGCCAAGAGCAGATTAGATTTACTGAACCACCTGGAGAATTTCTCTCTCTTTGCCACTCTTGTGTCGTGACTGAATGTCTTCCCAGAGATGAACAGATGAATATTATGAGGGAGGGGAGGATAAAGCTGCTGTGGCTGCCAGCAGGGCTAAATAACATGATCTCTGAGGTATCTTATTCAGTCAGATATCACTCTCCAGCATCATAATGTGGCTGGAGAGTGGCATGCACTGAACAATGCTACTCTGTTCCTACGGGCTAAACACAAAGCTTTTAGCTTGTTCAAGTCCAAACTCAAGACTGAACACTTGACTGAGCCTTTTAAGACTCTGTGAACTATGAAAATGTAATTTCTTTCATATCTGCAATTCAAAGCCAAATCTAAGCCGAAAAGATAAAACACAAAGAAATCGATTCAGCTGTTTGGGAAGATTAATAAAGCCAGTTATAATGTTACCTGGAATTGAATTTAAAGGCAATTTACAAACCCAAATTAAGAAACAAAGCGAGCAAAAACAGACCACTTCAGATTGAATATGGTAAATCATAGCTGTATAACTATAAATGGGCAGAATAAGACAAAAAAAATAATAGAAATAAAAACAAAGCAGATAGGATGCAGACTGTACTACCAACCCTGCATTAATTAATTAATAATTAATTATATTGACATGCAGTCATTACATGGTAAAAAAGAGCTTAAAGGGCATTTAAGGGCTTAAGATACATAATAAACTGCAGAGAGCTAGTGAGATAATGATTTAGCACATCCACTGTATACAAAGTAAATTAAGATTTCATATAAATTCATATAAATAATAGTTGAAAAAAATATCAATATATGCACTATACAACAAATGAGAAACTGAGCTACTGATACCAACCTGTAGAGGGAGGGGTCCTTCTTCAGGATGTCCATGTTAATGTGTTGCTCCATGAGGCTATACAGCAGAATGGGCAGGGAGGTGAAGCTGATGTTGTACAGGGTTAAATAGGCTGTATCATACAGCGGCTAAAGGAGGGGAGGGGGGCAGAAATGGAGGGAGGGGGATAAAATATAGGGAATGAAGACAAAGAAAGTAGAGGAAAGAGCAGAGTTAAAAT
>OMLF01027385.1:36589-50986 GCA_900302615.1 Holocentrus rufus
GTGTGTACCTACCTGTTGTGAGAAGCCACAGAAAAACTGGTAGAGGAACTGGGGGAAGATGAAACAGACATTCTGGAAAAAGAAGGTAAATAAAAAGAAATCAGCATGGTGGTTTAAATTGTAAACCTGAGATCCTTTAGATTTTTTTCTATTCCTATGGTGACACTTTATGGTGAAATAAAGTATCTTCAAGAGGAAACACAGATACATGCAGGTAGAGAGTATATGATAGGAGCTATAGACTGCAGTGCAGTGTCAATGGTCCCAATGACGCATTACATAAAAATTTTACACAATATATTTGCTCCCTTCATTTTCTAAAGAAGGTAACAAAGTTACAGAAAACTAAAACTAAAACTAGGATGCAAAGTAAGTCAGTCTGAAACTAAAACAAGGCAGTGAAAAAAATTATCACAAAGTTAATGGAAAGGACAGCCTACCTTGTAGAAGAAGTATTGCACGAGCTCCGAGATGCGGATGTAGTAGTAGTGTCCATGGACGAGCAGCATCTTCTTGAGGTGTTTGAACTTTGGGATGGCGTAATCACTGTTCCTCGCAGCTTGACGGCCCTCCTTACCCATAATGCCTGTGGAGGCACAAAGAGGTTTCCATTTCCTTGATGTTGAGGTAATAGTGAGTGAATAAATGTATATGTACATGCACAAAAAGAGTTCGAAGAACCAAACTAGACCAGAGTCGCCCTTCAAACGTTCCTCTGATGAAGCTGACTTGGAACATTTAATAAGTTGTTACAGCGTTTCTTCCAGCACCATGAAGGGTTTCACTGTGGTACAAGCCTGAAGAATCATTAACTGGCGCTATATAAGAGTGAAGAATGTAGGCTCCAACGATGGTAGATTGTGTAAAACCCAATCCCAAGTGGGAGGTGTTCAAAAGAAGTCAGTTCAGAGAGCTTTAATATGTTTAACACAGCCCTACAGTAGTGCATGATGGGATGGTTCTCACGACTGGAATACCAACCAATGCCAACATGGGCTTCCAGGATCATGCTGACATCATTAGCTCCATCTCCAATAGCCAGGGTTATTGGGTGCTCCTTGGATGCCTTGATGAGCTTCACAATCTGGGGAACACAGGCGAGAACGACACTGAAATGAGATTGGGCAAACTATCTTGCTCAATGGCCTCGATCACATTGTCCAACATGGTCTGGGGGTTGGAACTAGTAACCTCGGTACCTGTGCTTTCTGGAGCGGCGCCATCCGGCAGCAGAGTACGGCGCTGCAGTTGCGGCAGATTTCCAGGAAGATCTCCTTGTAGTTCCCTGAGTTGGAATCCTCCTGGCCGGGCTTCAGTACCGCAGAGAGCGTGGCTCCATCGATGATTAGACCGTAGTCACAATAGTCACCTGATAGACTGGACAAACAGAAACAGCACATAGAACAATCAACTACCCGAGTTGGAACTGCAGCATGGCTACTAACGACAGGTTTTAGTACAAGGAGTTCCTGTTGTACCAGCTTGCTGAGGCATATTGTGAAGACCATTAGGATATCAGTTAGGGAGAGAAACACAGTTGTATTTGATGGGTTGGGTGGAGGAGGAGGATTGTTAAAAAATTTGTGAAGGTTTTATTGGTTGAAATTATTTATGCCATCTGGTGCAGCATAAGGTCACCATTAAAGATGCACTGTTTTCCAGGAAGTAAAAGACAGAGACATGTTTTACTCTCACTCATCGAATGTTCTGTTGATAAAGAGTCTCAATATGCCTTCATATTGCGACCTGCAGTAATAAAAAGCCATACTGATTACTCTGACTTCACCAACATGATAGAAGGTAAAAGTTGTGAAAAGTTCCATTTGCAGGTAAGTGGCACTTTAAACCAGGGATGGTGCAGCTCATCATCATTCTCTGACTGACAATGAACAACTAGAATAAACATCCACTTTGGCATCAAGAAATACCATAACACTGTGTCTGCAGCATTACTTTGAGCCTGTAACCCATTTGATTTCAGACGTTGGCAACGTTTATAAAGTAGGTCTGCATCTTGAGTTATGATGGGTTATGAAATTTGCTGGAAGCAAAGGAATCTGGGAATTTAAAGCCTCAATCCACAATTTGTGTGATACCCCAGTGGTCAAAAAATTAGTCAACATAGTCTGCATTATGTATAGATTCAATGTAGTTGAGTCAACATGGTCTGCATGGATATTTTCTGTGGATATGTCTATATGGTATATGGACTGTGCCAATCTTTAACACACAACACACACACACACACACACACACACACACTGCCCACCCAGAGAAGTTGTCCCTGGTCATCCCTCCATGCTGCCTCAGGACAGTCCTGCTCAAGTCAAACAGGACGTCGTGAAGACTCTGCTCCTCTGTGCGTTTGGTGGTCAGTTCCAGGATCTGGGTGCTGCGCCGGAACAGCTTGCTGGCGTAGCAGGTCGCCGCCGCCGTCTCCATCTTGTCGCCCGTCAGCACCCACACCTTCATACCGGCCTTGTGGAGAGACTCGATGGTGTCTGCTGCTTTCTCCTGGAGCCTGGAGGCAAGAGGAGTGCAATTATTTTCAGCAATGAATTTTTTTTTACAGCACATATGAAATGTGAATTGTATTTGTATTAAAAGTTTGCGTCTTCAAGAGGAAATGTTCATGGCTGGGTAAAGAGGAAGCCTACCTGTCCTCCACAGCAGTAGCTCCCAGCAGTATCAGGTCTTTCTCTATCAGGTCGTAAGCCTCGGCCAGCTTCTTCTCTCGGTCCTGTAGAGCCAGCTTGGCCCCGCTCAGCAGATGGCACACCTCCTGGTACTGTTCTGGGCTCAGCGGCCGATAGGCAACACACAGCGTCCTCAGACCCTCCTGCAAGACAGGACAGATTTATATAGGGTTAGACTACTGTATCAGGTTCTGACACTGTCCTTGGTAAAAAAAAATAAATAAATAAATAATAAAATAAAATTATCAGCCAGTCACTGTAGTGCAGCTTTGCTACAATGGATATGATGCAGTTTGTTTTATTCTATATATATTGGGTCACTGAGCTGATTTCAGGATTACATTAAATAGTACTTGGATTTTTATTTATGTATTTATTTTGGCATAAAAATAGTCCGATTTGAATTTACTAAATGCAGACGCAAAATACTGACAGTTTCAGTCCCAAAAATATCAGCATGAACATCAGCCTTCAAAATCCATATTGATTGAACCATACATTCAATCTTTCTGGGAAGACCTTATTCCCTTATATTCATGTGGGTAGGGATAGAGACAGAAGGAAGGGGAAGAAGATGGATTGAGGGAGGAAAATAGAAGGAAAGTTAATTAAAGAGAAGAAAAGAAAGAAAGAAAAAGGGAAAGCCAGGGTATTGGAGCTAGAGGAGAGAAGATGGTGAGCTTGCATTGGGATCTATAGTGCACTGAAGATAAAATTACACAGATAAAAGTGAAACGATGACTGTTTTTCTGCTGTCTCCTGAAGGCTTTTTTCTTTCTTTGTTCACATGCACTTTGAACCTGTAGTAACAATTATCTATACAAACAGCATTTTTTTTGCCAAGTATTTGACTGGACTCGGAGTCTGTGTGTGGTGTGTAGGCAGCAGTGGCCCTCTCCACTTGAACTTCCAAAGCACAACACCCACTGCAGATCTTTCTGCTTCCACTGCTCGCTGCCTGGTTTATCTACAGCTACAACCAGGACTTATTAACCTGGTTTCCACTGCAGGGCAAAACCAGGGCTTGCATAGTAACCTGCTTTTCACTTCACTACAATTCACTTCACTCATGTTTATGATCGCTCTATTTTGCTATTTATTGTCCATGGGAAACCACATAAGGCTGCTGCTTGAACAACATGAGTGGTGCTTGATGGAAGTGGGCCATGCTCCACTGACCAACTTCTTCTAGTAACCATGGAAACCTCCTAATAGTAGAATCATGGGAAAAAGGGAACTGGAACATTTTCAACAAGTCACCCAGATAAAAAAAAAAACAGTTTTTCTTCACTTTTTAAGAGAGAATGTGTGTATTTGTTTGTTGGTGAGTGTGTGTGCATGCGTAGGTGTGCATACACTGTATGTGTGCTCTTACCACAGCGTTGTGCTCCACCCGAGCTCTGACCTGGTCCACCTTGCCTGAGATAACCCGGGGGAAGATGGCGGAGTCTGCACCCTTACAGAACAGATAGAGCTCACCTGGATACACACACACACATACACACACACACACACAAAGAGAGAGAGGAGAGGACAGGTGTTTCAAAAGTGTTTGAGAAGAAACAAATGCACATATGTTCACAGACACACACACATACACAGTGGTGTGTATTACCAGTGCTGGCCCTGACGATGACGCTCATCCTCCGCCTCACTGAGTCAAAGGTCAAAACCTCCAGCAGCTCAAACCTGAAAAAAACACAAACATGTAAATATCAACTATTCTCCATGCTGCAGTAAAAATGTCTCTTATAAATGATGCAGCATCCATTTCAGCCTATAAGACAAAAAATAGCTTAAAAAGATGAGATTTTTGGTCTTTAAAAGGAGCACTACTACAATACATAATGGTATTATATATATTTTTATTGAATGTTTTATTTATTTTTATGTAACTGTTTATGTGACAGATTATATTCAATTTCTATCAAGGTTTTTAATAATCTTGCTTGTATGAGTTTGTATAAACGTTATTACTATTAGTAGTACTAATAGTACTAGCGGGAGTAGCAGTAGATGCAATGATAACTCACACAACCTCCAAATCACTTGTACAATGGCTGCTGTACAGTGTGGGATGTTCTAATTTTAGTTTCCACCACTTTTTCATTTTTTCAAAATGTTTGTGTCATAAAAATGAAGATATAAACACAGCTCCTGGAAACTTTCAGAGCTGATAAGTATCAAATCATTTTGTCAGAAATGGACTGTTGCTGGGGGTAGAGAAAACAAAAAAAGCAAATAGATAAGATAGTGTATAAGGGAACGCGCTCACCTCTCAATCTCATCCTCCCTATTTAGGATCTCCATGTGACTGTCCTTGAGTCTCAGATAGGTGAAACCAAGCCTGAGGGAGAGGGGAATGTACCATTATTGGAAATATGAGGGACGGTGTGGAAGCAGCAACTGGGATTTGAGTTGGCAAGCATGAGAAAAATAGTCAACGCTGATTTATTATGAATGATGCTGGTGTGTGGCGGGTCAGCGGATCAAGCAGCAGGGGATTGGGTATGGTGTTGAATGAGTGAACCGGTGTGTGTGTGTGGGTG
The DNA here is from genome assembly GCA_900302615.1 of Holocentrus rufus. NCBI lineage: Eukaryota > Metazoa > Chordata > Actinopteri > Holocentriformes > Holocentridae > Holocentrus > Holocentrus rufus. The sequence continues at coordinate 41,835 of OMLF01027385.1, forward strand.
TGTGCGTGCGCTTCACCTTTTCATGCCCTCCACCAGCGCCACCTCGTCGGGGGAGGAGGAGATGTAGAAGGAGGTGGCTTTGCCCTGGTGGATGCCCTGCTTGATCCCGTCCACCGTCTCCTCCTCCTTCACCTGCACCGTGTGGCACAAGCACAGCGCCCGGAAAAACAGCTCCTCGCTCTCCTGCGGACAGTCGACAGTGTATGTTACCAACACACACACTCATCTGCCCACACACACACAAACACATAGTGAAATTGCACTCACCCTGGCCCCGGGACCTGGCGATGAGTCAATCATGTCCATGCTGTCTGCACCGGGCATCACCTGGTTATGGCAACACATACCAATCAATCAACCAATCAATGCATTAATGAATATATCTATCAATCCATGGTTGCTGATTAGCAGAACAAAAAATGAGAGTAGAACAAAAGTGGTGTATTCAACAGCTGTTAAGTCAACAAATAAACACTAGAGTATACCCATCAAGAATTCATGGACTAATAAAAGTGAGAAGCTAAGAAAACAAATGGAACTTGCACTATGATGCTATATGAAAATGCACAGATGTATGCAATGAATGACATGGAAATATATGTAAGTTTAATGCATACATGCAGGATGTGTGTTGTATTTGCATTAGCATGTCTACAGATGGTCACATGAGTGCTGTTTGTCTTATTCTCCATGTATCGAACATGCAAATCCTATCAACTTGTCGGTTTTCCCATCCAATAGGGATGCACTAATCTTTTTTTTAATTAATTGTAACATTATGTTTAATCTCACCACGTTGAATTATTTGTTGGTGTTATAGTATGACATCTAAACAATGTCATTCTCAACACAAATCAAATATCTTTTCATATCAGGATAATATCTTAGGGCAAAATCATTTCAAATGGGGGTCCATGGCTTGATGAAAGCTAAGTTTGGGGTCCAGAACATGAAACATTTTGAAAACCAGTCAGGTTAGGCTGTAAAATTATTGTCAATAGCAAATAGCGTCAAAATAGCAAAGAGTGAATCAAATAATCAAACTGCTGATTGTGAAATGAAACAACCAAGTCTTTATTAAGTAGGCAACTTAAGGAGCATGAGGGGTTAGATGAGTTCACAGTTAAAAAAAAAACAAAAAGGCCCTATTCAGTTACTGTCTGATGGCACATGAGCATAAATAATGAATGTAGGTTTATAATGTGATCTGGTGTTGCAACGATCAGCTGTGACCCTTTAATAGCTTCTATCTGGTAATTGTGATCAGCAGTGTGTTGATCAGTGTATTCCCATCAGCCACCCCTCCAACAGTGGTTCCATTCCGTCAGGATGTTACCTGTCCGTTGCAGATAGCGTGAGGTACGTAGACGTGTCCGTCCACACAGCACTCGATAAACTCCATGTTGTTCTCTGTCAGAGTCCCGGTCTTGTCTGTAAACACATACTCCACCTAGAAGGGGAGGGAAGTGAGCATTAGTGTGTGTGAGAGGGTGTGTTGCGTCCCAGTGTGTATGTCCCGGTACGTCACCTGTCCCAGCTCCTCGTTCAGGTCGGACGTGTTGACCACGGCTCGCTCTCCCAGCTCCTCGTCAAACATCTCGTCGTCCCACATGATGAAGTAGGAGCCCAGGAACTTCTGCATCTCCACGGTGACGTACATGGAAACGGGAATGATGTAATTGAAGAGGACCATGAAGGCCAGGAAGTCCGTGAATGCCCTGATCACCTGGAGACAGGGAGGGAATAACGAGGGTGAAAAAAATAGAGATGAATGAGGACAAAAATATGAATAAAATAGATTTTTTGGGAGCGTTCATATTAGAGGTCTTCACGGGTCCACCCAGACCCAAAAACCTGAGACCCAACCCAAGACCTGAGCTGTTTCAGGACTAAAATCTTGAATTCTCTCATAGGTATGGGTCAGGACTATTATAATTGTCATGGCTCTTGGATAATTTGAAATCAGTTTACCTGTATGGACCCACGGGGACCCAATCAGCCAATCAGTCACAGGTCCACTTCAGAACGGGTCTTTTTGGACCCGTGAAGACTGCTAGTTCATACAAGTGTGCGGACTTCATTTTTCATAGTCAATTAAAGTAAGCACCACTGACTCAACTGACAAAAACATGGAATACGAACGTAATTTATCAATGAGATGATGAGAACCATGCAGACTCAACCATCAAAGTTCATGCTTATTCCACAGTTTTGGTCTCTTAGCTAAGTCTTAAATGGTCCTTAATGTCATCCGACAATGAAAACCATGTAGATCCAATTATCGCTTGTTCCATATTTTTGTAAGTTGAGTCTACATGGTCCTCACTTCAGTTGACCTTTGGCAATTTTGCATAGCGCACCTTTAATGTAATGATAAGAATGGACTCACTATGTGTCGCTGCCTCTCGGACTCGGTCCTCTCGTTGTACCACGGCTCGTCTCGGTTGGGGTCGGCCTGCCAGACGTATTTCAGCACGGTGTTGATGAGGGCCTTGCTGATGAGAATGCACAGGTACACCACCAGGTAGGCATTCATTGACCTGGAGGGGGCGACACAGAGCAACAAACAAACGGTGATGGACTGTAACTTCAGCAAAACATTCGTGGATTCACTTTCCAAGCAACGAAATGGGAGAAAGGACTATGGATCAACTGGTCCATTAATTCAATCACTTGATATCTAAAAAATCCCTCATCAGATTTTGACCAAACTTGGGGGAAAAGTGCATGTCGCCACTCTCTACCAACATTATTAAAATGGTATTTATTGGTCTAAAGGGGTTGCAAGAGTTACAGGTCAAAGGGGAAAGGGTAAGGGGAAATATGTATCTGTTCAGTAATTGAACAGATCTGTGGGAGGTGATCCATCCAATGATCCATGACCATGTTTACACCAGGATTATAACTATGGAGGAAGGAGAGGCATAGTGGTGGGACCTGAGATAAAACAGCTAATAAGTGGAATTCAGCCTGTGACAGGTTTCTTTAAGTCTTTATCGAGGTGATGTGGACTTATGGTGTAGCAGGATCTGAGGTTTGAAGCACATGTTATTGGTTGTGTGGTGCTAAAGACCCTAGTATGAAGACTCAGACACCTGCATGTCTGTCTGTGTTAACAGAGTCTCCTATGTGAATAAGGCAAACATATAACAAGGGCAAGAGAGAACTTACTTTTCTACAGCAGAGCGTTTCTGAGACTTGGACTGATAGTTGAGTGCCATCTTGGTTTCCATGCCTGTGTAGATGGCAACCGCTACAGGAATGAAGAGACAGAGATTTTTTTTTTTTTTACAAAACTGTGTGAAACTGCATGAAACATTTGAAAGCTGAGTGAACAGGATTTTCTAGTTTATCTACCATCTGAAAGCTAAGTGAACGTTCTCTAGGAGGATCCTTTTACTGAACATCATTCCCACATGTGAAAGTAGCTTAAGTATTTACTTCCAGCATATTGATGCTGCATTCACGTCATGTGGTATTGAACCTAAGTACCAATTTCTGACTTGTAAATAGAATTCACATTCGTAATTACAACTAGGAATCTCTTATTTTTCTGAAAGCTCCGATATATATATCTGAGTAGGAGGTGAAAATGTGCAAGTAGCTGGAAAATAGCGGCCAATAAAAGTTGTTATTTTTATCATGACTACTTTTTAATCAATAAACCAACAAAGCTTATCAAAAAACTGAACATATACAACAGTTTGCTCTTGTTATCTTTTTAGATAGACTTGAAGAACTGTAAGGTTCTGTAATGTTCTACTTTACTTCAGAGACAGTGGAGGGAACACACATATCCCTGAAGCAGACATATTTATTGTTAAAAGAGCATTCATGTTTCAACACAGAGCCTAATGCCTTGTTCAGCATCCTGAGAGAATTTTTTGGGGAAACGTGTTTGCAGAAGAGTTAGAAGGGTGTCGCTACCACATGAACGTTTCTCCTCTCTTCTTCTACCTTACTTTGCTTCCCCGTTCACTCGCTTTATTTACCAACTGACGTAGCAATGGGAAACTTTCCGACTTTACCATCCTTGCCATATGACATGAGCGCAGCAATTAGTGGAACATTACCATAGATGTACTCGGTGTTCTTGAGTGTGGCTCCTCGGAGCAGCAGGTTCTCTGATCCCAACGGCCTGCAAACGGAAAACAGCTGGGTTACACACTTGTTTCATCCTCATAGTCAAGGTGCTACCGCTGTATTCTTTCTTTGCAGTACACTTTTAGGAATGTAACTGCTCAAGCCTTGCTTAAAAACAGAGCAGCTGTTATGTTTATTTTATTACCTTAAAAATAAAAAAATGCAGCCGTATGGAAACTGAACAGTGTATCCAATGTTCTTCTCAACCTTTGCCTTGACAAAGTGACAGTAATAGGAATATTTCCACCCATTTCTCAAATAAACTAGTTCATTTCTGTGACAGAATGACAACTAGGCCCCAATTTCCCACAGCCTTTAATAGATGCAAAAACTTCTAGCGTGTGCAAAACCAGTGACATAACTGCTGATTTGGCAGCAAGTCTTAATGCTGACTTTGAAAATGTTTTATTACCCACTGATAGTTTTAGTAAATCTGGGCCTAAATAGGATGAAAACTAATTGGTGGATTGGGATGGGCTTTAGGTTTTTGATGAAGTGATTACTACATGAGATTGAATTACCTTGCCACTGGCTCGTTGTCCATGTAAATGTTGATGCGACCCACAAATCTGTGTAAGACGGAGAGAAAGAAGAGAGGAAGATGGGTTGCAGGCATTTGTTTGGTATTTGGGTGTATTTCAAGTGTGCGTGTGGGTGTGTGTTATACTGACTTGTACAGGTCGGGCTGCGGCTGTTCACACTCTATAGTGGCTTGGATGGAGTCCACCTCCTCCTCTTTGTTGTAGGCCTTGGTGTCCTGGACTGCATAGTATGTCTGGACAGAGGAGGAGGAGTAGGGAGAGGAAGAGTGGATAGGTGGATACAAATGGAGAAATCGAGGCAAGGGAAGTAATAAGGTAAAGAGAGAGAGATTGAGAGAAAATTAAAGAGAGTTAGCTGATATATTATAACAAGCATTTCAGCTCCATTACACCCCAATAGCGCTCATAAGCCCTTTTTTCTTCCACCAATCTATAAAATATTGCCTACCAATCTTAGTAATGAATGCATCAGTTGGTTTAACATATAACAGCATGGACGGCATATTACTCCCAGTTTAGCTTCACCTCATTGGCACCAGGTTGTATATTTTTTTAAACCTGCGAGAAGATTAGATGAGAACCTTTTGTTTCTTTGCGTCTACGATTTACGATTAAATCTTATTATTTTGCTTATTTTTTATTATTGAAACTGCTAATTTTTGCTTGAGCAAAGTTGTTTTTAGTAGTCTTTACCCTAGCCGGGGGACTATTACTGGTACTACTGGTTCCACAGGTTTTGGTACTTTTGATTGATGTGTCTGTTTTGGATGTTAGCTCTCTCTTTGAAGGCAGCATATCAAATCACACACCTTGTGGCTGCTCTCTCCGTCCAGACTGGCCGTAGTAACGAAGCAGGTCCCGTCGTCCCGAGACGAGGAGAGCAGGATGAGATCACAGGGAAACGTCTCGTCTTCTTTCACCATGACGACGTCTCCAACCTGAGAGAGAGAGAGGTAGAGAGAGAGGGAGAGAGAAAAAAGGGCAGCATCTTCAAAAATTGTCTAATTACTTTATTGATGCTGTTCCATAATCTGTTGTTTTCATTTTTAGCAAAATGTTAATTTTTGACGAATCTAGGCCAAACTGTCCCAGATTTCAGAACCACATGATGTGGAGTTTCACTGGCATGAAACACTCAGCATCTATTTTTATTGCCCAAATACAAAGGAGTTTGAGTAAAATTTATGTCAAGTATAATCCTTCAGAGGGTCACATTTTAAACTGAGTTATTTCGTCAAAATCTAGAATATATTCATTATTATTGTCATCGTGTTGTTTGATACTGATGTTGCATTCAGGTGCCATGGGAATAACCGGTCAAAAGTAACATGAAAACCAAAGTATTTACACATTTAAACTTGATTAAAAAACCCCTGCAGTTCTCTTTAGCCTCTTCTTGCTCCTGGTCACTTTTCTGAACACTTCACACTCATCAACTAAGCCATGATCCATTTCAGTCTGTCTTGCAGCAACCTAAGCATGGCAATGCCTGTTCCAATCCAAAAATCCAGCAATCAGTCACAACTTGCCATGGCAATTTTAGTGAGTCATGCAATAAAACCTGTTTGGATATATATTTCTGTACACTTGCCTACGGGTCTTCAGACATCAGAAACCATGAAGCTCCATGACCAAACCCTCGACGGTGTTTTCCACCTCCATGTGAAGCCCCTTGGATGTACGTTGGGGGATAAGTGCTACACCACCTAATGCTATTTCCACCAGATTTGTCTTACAAGCTAACCGTCGGCATGACCTCCCTTTAACTTTAAATACCCCAAGTTCAGCCACGGGTTACTTCCTTTTGATCTCTCACATGACTGTACTGTTATCTCTTGTTCTCTTGTGGCATCTAAATTGTTTCGATGTGAACCCACACACACACACACACACACACTCGCTCGCGTACCCTGAGCTTGCGGCTCTGCTTGCGGACCACCTTCCCATGCTGCACCACATGGACAGGACACTGGTTGACGGCGTTGTCCGCTTTGTGTCTTAACCAGTCCTCATAGCCCTGAGAGAAAATTAATGGAAAAATACATTAAAGAAAAAATACTATAAAAATTAAGGAGCTGTTTACATTTAATTTTTGCATTTTCTATCATACAGGATTTTCATATTTTCCCCCATATTTACATTTTTTTTAATTTTAGATATACTGTTACTACATTGCTACAACAATTACTACCATAATCATACATGTTTCTTTTCATTTTATTGAACTCTTTTGTCATCATTATTTGTCATCATTATTAATGAAGTAAGGAAGTAAGTAAGTAAGTAAAGCATATGGAAGTGAAGAGATATTAATTGAAGCGAATTGAACTGAATCGCCATCCAGATGTGTTTCAGTCTCACCTGTTTAATGGCAGTGACTGTGATGACGAAGAACAGAGGCAGCCCACTGGTGACAGGACTGGTGGGCGTGTCGATGATCAACTGAAAAGAGAGAGAGAGAGAGAGAGAGAGTTGTGAGACATAATGAGAGACAGCAGCAGCATTAAGGGGGCATTAAGTCATCTCTGACCTTTTCAAACTACTCGCAATCATCACTGATGTAACTATCTCCTCCTACACAAGTCTTTGGCACAAATCACAATTACATAACCAAAACATATTAAGTGGAAATACATGTATAAAACTATAAAGAAAAATACATATTAAAGCAGTAAATGTTAAAATAATACAATCAGAATTTTTTTCTTGTTTGAATGAACGTCGCTCAGCTCTTACCTGAACTAAGAATATGATAAGAAAGTAGAAGTTGGCAACTCTCCTGAACTGCTCAAACAGATTCTTTGGGATGAAGTTCCAAAAGGTGTACTGCAAATATGAGACGGCAAAACATTTAGTCAAATAGTCATGGTCAGTTTTAAAGGTAGAAAAGGCTGCAGTGTTTAACATGATAGGCAAAGCAACAACAGCAACACAGAAGTTAAAAATATAAAATGTTGCCATTTTGGAGGTGAAAAGAGGGGAATGTGACTTTAATGCATGTTGCAAAATAAAAGTGCATAGTGCTTTTTTGATTTTTATTGTTTTCAAAAAGGACATTAATAAGGGTATAGTTCTAAATGATGGGAATCATTATTTTAATACAGCCTGGGTTGAAAAATACTGAATCACGATATATTGGTGCATTCTTTTTTACACAAAGTTTACAAAGTTTAACATATTTCATAAAGGAAATTTAATAATAGAGTTAATTCTTTGAATGAGTGTGTGTGTCTTCACTGACCTTGGAGGAGACTATTCTGTTGTCAGGGAATCTTTGGGGTATGTAGGCCTCGGCTCCAGGCGGAGGCTCCTTGTGTCCGATGTAAACCGTCCGGCTGTCCACCCAGTTCTCCTCACCAACACACTGCAGGGACAAGACACAGCATGCGGGCTTAGTGTGTGTGAGCGTGTGTGTGTGTGTGCACATGTGTGAGCGTGTATGTGCCCACACCCTTTAACTGGGCGTGATTTCCTTTATTAAATACAGTGACACCATGCTGCACTGTTTAGTCGGTTTCTTTTCATTCTCTTCCATTTGACAAAAAAAAATTCACAGGACTTCATTGTAAAAAATAAATAAATAAATAAAAAAATAAAATAAAATAAAATAAAATAAAATAAAACAAATTAAAATAAAATATAAATTACAATTTGAAGAAATAAAAATAATTAATATAAAAATTATGAAAAATAATGAAAAAAACATTTTAAAAAATCAATTACAGTCTTATACACAGATTATTAGATTATTTAGAATATATTCATCTTAACTCAAACACCCCTTGTTAGTAGAGTCCTATAAACTAATAACAGACCGCTGTGTGATACCCACACACCCACACACACCCACGCACATGCATACACACACACACATGCACAGATTCCCAGACATTTACAGTGTGTTAGCCTGTGAGTGAGCAACTTCTCCACCGTGAATGAGAGCTTTTGTTATCACACACACACAGGCCTGCATGTGACTCAGACTGGAATGCAGAACACACACACACACTCACACACACTGATAAGACACCTGAGAGCTTGGTGAATGAAAACTCCCTCTGTTGATGCTCCCCTCTCTCTTTCTTTCATTCTGTCTTTGTTTATCCTCTCACTGTGACACTTTGGTGTAATTACTATCAACAGAAATGCTACATGCAGCAGCAGGCGGCCGTGTCTGAACAAGAGTCATTCAGCTTTTTTTTTTTTCTTTCCTGAAAAACCTTCAGTCATTCAGTTTTGTTTTTTTCCCCCTAAAAAGTTTCAGTCATTCAGTTTTTAAGACCTGGTTGTAAAGTTCTGGGCTCAGCAGTGTGCAGCTTACAAACAGAGACGTGTTTGATGCCTCACATTGACTTATAGTATTCATTCATTATTTCATTCAAAAAACATTTTCAAATGAGTACCTTGGCCTACAAAAGTGCTTTTTTTTTCTTTTTTGGAGAGCACAAATTCTCATCTAAAAATATT
>OMLF01027392.1:9628-48400 GCA_900302615.1 Holocentrus rufus
GTGAAAGGTCAGTCAAAGTGCAACTTGTCTGTGTAATATAAAAAAGGAAGAATACCAAATAGGGCTTCGGACAGAAATGTTTTGAGTTCCAGTGACTTTTTTTTTCCTCGTGTTCCCTTTTTTTTTTTGCTCTCTCTGTCTCTCTCTCTCTTTATCTCTTTCTCTCTCTTTTTTTAATTTTTCAAGTATATTACGAGCACTTGGTGGCTATATTGTATTTCTGAATGAGTGTTTGTTATGCTTAATAATGTCTCTGCATACCATTCCAGCGATCCCAGGCGCCGTTTATTTACATGCCTCTGTGACACATTCACTGGCCTGAGTGTTTTTTCGCTCCCTGCTTCCATGGAAGCTGAAGCATGAAATACATTTTACATGAGCTGAAGCTAATCCGCAGCGGGCTGATTAGGTGCTAAAAAGGGAGTAATTCGCAAGATAATGAATACTGCTCAATAAAAATGTTCTGCAAATGTCAATGATGACGCATAATCCCTCAATAACTGTCACATTTTCTCTACTCCTTTCCACCCCCCATGGCTTTCAAGTCTTCTCCCTGTAATTCAGAAAAACATAAATGTTATGCGTGACGCCACATATATGGATATTTATGAAAAATACACCTAAAATGCAAAAAAAGAGTAAAAAAAATCGTTCAAACATCAGCAGCAAACCCGATGCAAAGTGATAGGAATGACTGACCTGTAAAGAATCTGCACCACCAGCAGTTGCACATTTTAAGTGCTTGTAATAAGCCTAAAAATGTAAATACAGCTTGATATCTGTAATTCAAAATAAGGTGGCAGCTAGCTTGTCTGCCGCACTTCCACACTGGGTTTTAATACCCCTTTCTGCCTTCTAAGGACTGATGAAGTGAAAAAGACAGGCCCTCCTGAGCTGGATTCTCTCTGAACAAAGGCATATTTCTGGTCTCCAACACAAAAGAAATGACTGGGAAGGAGAAAAGCCCAGTGGGGAGTGGAGCGATGGAGGCTCTCGGCTGGCTGAGAAAAGGTCCAGGTAACACTTCCTTATCTTTCCAAACACACACACGCACTAAAAACACACACACACACACACACTCATATCCAAGCAGCGGTGATGTGCCCATTGTGTGCTGGAGCCGAGCCACTGAGGTGACAATGTGACAGTACCTATTGTGTGCCAGTCTTGAGACGGGTAGTTTATAATGGACTGGCAAAGCAGTGGCAGCCTCTGGCACGGCGGGGCTGTCAGAGCGCTCCGTCGGCATGCTTTGGCAGGGCAGATGTGGCATTTAGCTGGCTGATGCCCTGCTGGTCCCTGTAGAGGAGATAATAACACAGCTCACTCTTCCAGTTGGAGAGGCGCGCAGTTCCCCCCCGTTGTCACTCGTGACCTTTGACATTTATGTCACAATATTTGTCACTCTCATTTGTCACAAGCTCACATCGATGAATTTCACTGGTCTCTTATGACCACGATTCTTCATCTTCGTGCCAAAGTGAGGAATCAATATTGAAATGTCAGCTGTTGCATGTGAGTGTGTGTGTGTGTGTGTGCTTCTCTGTACCCGTGTGCTTCAGTATTGTAATGCAGGCAATATGAGATGAAGAGGATTTTAATCAGAGGTTCGTAATTAAACAAAGGGTACCATGTGGGAGGGAGGATGCTCTGATCCAAGACTTGGATTTCTTTGAGTGAGAGAGAATGAAAACGTCTCTCATTTTCTGGAATTATCCTTGAATGTTTTACACCTGCACAAACAAATACACAAGGGTCTTTCAACTTGATGTCGCTCGAGAAATGTAAAAATTGTTGCAGTGTCTAATGGGATGCATGCACTCTGGTTGTCACAGCGTTTTAAGTTGGTAAATCAGTGACATGGCACATATTTAAATAAAATTTTATGACACAATGACGCTGACTGGGGTATTTTCATCTTTTTTTGGCAATTTTATAGGATGAACGGTTGTCTGAAAATACAACTGTGACACTGAAATTAAAATTGAGGAAATATTTTGGTAACCTATTTTCCAGGGCTCCTCTTGCACCTAGAATCTAGCAGACCTGTTTTGGAGACATTCATTCGATATTATGGGCCTTTGGCTGCTGATTGGCTGGCAGCATTGGTGGCCCCGCCTTCTTTACCCCACAGGGCCTGTTAAAGCATGAGGTCAATTCTGATTTGCTTCTTTTTCTGTTGAGATCATTTCCTGCAGACAACCTGATCAAATTTTATCACCATTTCAATAAGATCCCAGGCTGTAATTTCCATGCCAAAAACTGGGAAAAACCTGTTTTCCTAGGTAATACCCCCTCCCACCCCCGACTGTGAGACAGGAAAAAGAGTGCAGTACAGTCTTGTGTCCATTGGGGGCAGTGCTGAGCACCTGCCAAATAGAGCAAAATATATGGCGATCAGTTGAGCCAAATGCTATAAAATGATCACTACATTTGATTCCAAATGTTTATGAGCAACTGGACTATTACTGTCATTGTTACACAGTCCGATATATATAATGAAGACATAACTATAAGGTAATGGGAAAGTGATGGTTGTAAAATCATGAAACTTTCAAAAAATTACCACTATCACTGAGTCCATGTGGTGCTGAGTGGCTGCATAACCAGCGGGGAGAAAGCATTTTTTTTTCTTAAGTAGTTCCAGATTTAATTCGTCTAAACGCATAGAAAGGTGGATCTTCTCAACCACTGTCTGGCAATTTTCACCAATGTACAGTAAAAATATTACTATAATCTAGAGAGCCGATTTTATGGAGTTCCACTGACTGCTGTACATTTTCCTCTGGCCCAGTTTTACTGCTTTACGTGTCTCCAGAGGTGGCCTCCCATATCTAGTAGGTGGAATATCTCCATATATAGAATATTTATGGTCTAGGTATCCATGTGCTGTTGTAGTATAAAAACTGGATTCAGTAGTTACCCTTCTTTGCTCCTCTCAGCCTCAATGTAGAATTTGACCTCAGACCCGTCTTGTAGTTTGTTCTTGTTCTGATTGTTTTCTATTGTTCTGTCAAGGACTAAATTGCATGTTTGCTTATTATTTAATTAGATTCTAAAGTATGTTGGTGATATTTCTGCCTTTTTCTTACTCTTGCTCAGGTCTTGAAAATGTATGCATTTCCAACTGTTGTCCATGATTAATCCTTTTATTGCCATGGTTTATTATTGCAATCTAATTGTATTGGTACACATTTTTTTATTGTCTCTATTTGGCCTATTTTGATGTTTCTTGTACAGTTGTTATTTATAAATACCCTGTTATATTGCTGATACATAGATGTTAATGACTGCTCTTAGTCTTTGTCTTAGTGAATGACCTTTCTAAGTTTTCTTTTCTAGGTCCTATGGCTTTTCTAGATTCTCTATTTCTAGGCCCATGTTGATTGCCCTATGGGGACATTATTTGGAACATCTGTGTTATATATTATAGTATACATATGCACCTTTGCTGATAGCGGAAACATATGACCTACATCGAGATGTCTTCTTCCGCCTCCAGTTTCAACTTTGAAAAGCAGCTGGCACATAAATGAAAAAACAAAAACAAAAAAACAATATGTATCTCAACAGATATTTTGGGATTTTCTTCCCCAATTATAGTCTTGCCCCTTATGCGGCTCCCCACTTTTCTATTTTGCACTGCATTGTGGGACAGTAATGTGCAGTAACTGCACACTTGAAATACTGAGCCAACTGACTGTATGTTGAGTATACTGTAATTTAATATGTTTAAAGTGTGAACACCCTCGATACTCAAAACTTAGTTAGAATGAGTATGCGGATTACCATGTAGAACGTTAACCACATATTGAGGGTAGTCCTAGCTGCAACAGCTTGGGTTCAATTCCAGCCCTTTGCTGCATGTCATCCCCTCTCTCTGCCTTGTCTTTCCTGTCTCTCTCCACTGTGCTTATCCAATAAAGCAGAAATGCCCAAAAAATAATATAAAAAAAAAAGAGTATGTAGTATGCTTTTGGGACATGGCTATTGAGTTGATGTGATACTTTTACCCTGAAGAAGGCAATATGTGCCGAAACACTGATCTCTAACCAAATAAATAATATTGCATCAAAGTTATGAGAATGTGGCTTCTCCTCTCCGAACCCTTCTTTGCCCACCACCCGCCCTCATGTCTTTGACTCTAACATTTCCTTCAGCTCTTGGGATCGGTAAACTTCATGTTATCCAATGTATATTTCCCCAGATTTTCAAACAACATCAGAGGATACCGAAGCTTCCTGCTGTGTTGCTGCAATCTGTACCACTAGTGATTTGGAAACAAATTGGAAGATATTCTGGCTCGCTCTGCTCTTTCTTTGCTGTAGAGCATGCGTGTGGTAAATGATGCTCCGTGCCCCCTCAGTAGTCAGTAGGAGCCTACTCAGATCAGGGCACCAAAAGATGAGTAGCTGATCCGCCGTATGCGGTGCGTGCCTCCTTGGCTGAGAGAGAAAGGGAGAGAGGGCGGGGGGGTATGTAGCGTCATGTATAAAGCACCGGAACAAAGTTTTCTTGCTGTTCAGGCAGAGAAGGAGCATTACAAACCAAGAAGTGGCCCTGAATCAGATTATGGTATCAGAGAAGTCAAGCGGTTCATTATTACATGAAGTGCACATTAAAAGGGGATTATTGCGGTGAAAGTGCGCTCCGTTTCTCACACACTTCAACAGGTGCTCGAGTGCCAATAAGGGACATGCTGTGAGTAGTCGTAGGGATGGGTGGGTGCTCAGTGTTCATACATAGTGGGAACAATTCTCATGACACACAGGGTATGAACATGCAAAAATAGCCTAATGGATTGCTGCAGGGTTTACATGGAAACGGCAGGGATATACATAATGATACCATGATTTAAAAAAAAAAAAAATACAAGTTCACCACAGAGAACATCTAGCATTTCTGATGTTTCAGCAACCAGCAGCATTTCAGTCAGAGTGCATGCTGAGTCAGTGTTGACGGTTTTTAAAGTGATCTTTGCACAGTGGCTTTCAAATGTCTTTATTCCATGGCTTATAATACACTGCCAAGGGAAAAAATATTCATTTCCATAAAGATTAGGAATCGTTATAATGAGGTGATTATGGCAGACCACAGGAGAAGCAGGGAAACCTTTTCAACAAAAGGGAGCTCAAGCTCAACGAGGGCAATCCTCTCTACTCTCCGGTCGTCATGGTAACTTATTAGACACTGACAGGGTTAGAGGAGCGATGCACATTTTTCAGGCTTATTGTTTTTTTGCAAAATTATATGATATACCTCATAATCCTAACCTTGGCAGTAGGTATCATTTCTTTGCTCTTTCAGTGTGTGTGTTTTGTGTGTGTGCGCGTCTTTGTACATGTGCACACGTGCTGCGCATTCACACGTTCCCAATGATCTCTGCTGAGTTTGTACAGTGTGTATTGTGCCACCTTCATTCCTTCATACAAAATGACAGGATTTAGACAGAGCTTGCCAACTGGCTTCTGCCTTTAGGGACAAGCATGTAAATAAGGCCTGTATGTCTCAGACAAGCTGTTTCTACATTACAAATGCTGCCATTTCGGCGGGAGCACTTGCACAACACAGCAGGACAAATATTGCACACGCTGCCAGATGGTGGCCTATCTGATGCATTCATGCCATAGGGCATGCACTGGCACAATGCAATCATATTTTCTCAGGGAGGGTGCTAAATACATGAGGAACTCACAGGAACAATTATGCTAAGGACTACTGATGAATAATAAGTGGTGGATTGGATTGAATTCGAGATGCTCTCTGTGAGTGCAAATGACACCACATGACTAAGGGAACATATACTAGTAAATTCTACTTATAGACTCTTTCCAACAAAGCTGTTCTGTAAAATACACTATTAATAAATTAATGGTGCATTTTGTTCCAAATTGAGATATTGAGCATATGAGGATTTATAAAAATGACACCCACTCTCCCATTTTGACTGCTGCCATGAAATTTAAGCACATTATGGCTTAGTATCGCAGACATATGCTTATAAATTAGTTCATACTGTATTTTGAGGAGAGATTTTTTTTTTTTTAATTTCAGGTAGCAATTTTCTTTTTCTAAGAAGGACTTATAGCTTTTAGGAATGAACTCCTGCAACCTGATCTGGGCCAAATGGCTTCGTCTCTGTTTTAATATTTCCTTCTGTTTTCTTTTCTTTTTTTTCCTGTTAGTGACCACACAGAAAATCAGCTAACAAGAAGCCGGTGATGATCTGGCCATCTTGAATGAGACGCACGCGATGGGCGCCAGGTAAACACAAACCATCCCTCGTACCAACACAACAGCAGCTCATAATCTATGGGATCAGAATGAGAATTTATAGAACTCCCTCTCAACTCTGCTTGCCACATTATCTCACTTTGGACAGCTGGCTAACGGCAGTGTGGTTGCCTTGGAAACACGCTCAGTTTCTGACAGAGAGAAATAAAAACACCGAGCAGTTTTATCACAGTAAGAAGTCCCTGAGATAGAGGGGAAACTGCGAAAGGAATCTCTGCTATTTGTATGAAGTACAACTCTCTTCTTATATTACAACACTGCCATTTGTTTTCAAACCACTACCTTTGGGATTTGATTGGGATTGATGATGCATAACTGAGGGCAGAGTAGTTTTTGTTTGCAACCAGGGACCGTCTAGAAATGGTAAACCAAGTATGACCCCTGGGAAACAGATGCATTTCAGTGTAGCTTAACTGTTCTAAGTTGTATGTTTTGATATTGTCTAATTGCTTCATTGTTTGTTGGCCAGTCGAGGCTGCAGGACCACGCCTAAAAATTGCTCCAAGGCTCAGTGCCCAGTTATTAGAAATGAAAATATACGAAATGCTTTTTACGATCAGGAAAGCAGGGCTTGCACACATGGTTCGTATTTCCTCTCTCCTTTGAACTCCCACTAAACTTTCTCTTCTTTTTCTCTCTCTCTTTCCTCCTTTTGCTCCTTTTGAAGGGCAGCTATTTGCACTCTAATGATGATTTGAAGTTTGATCTACAGCAAGGTCAAAATTACCACCGGCACAAACAGCGGCCTTGTTATCCCACGCATTGTTTAGAGAAACGTAAATTGATTTGAGGACGAAATGACCTCACGTTTTCGACGTATGGACATACAGGGGCTTTGGTGAGCAACAAAGAGTCCCCTTCAATGGTGTGACGTGATTGAACTGCTGCACTGTTATTTCTGCCAGCTCCAATTCATTTGGATAAAAACAAAACATTTTTAAAAGCTGTCATGTCATTATTAAAGTAAAAATATGCATAAAAACACATAGAGAATAGCACAAGAAAGTATTGATGAAAACACTTATTTCAATTGTGGTGCTTCTAGTTGTGGTTATGAATATATATCTTGACTTTAGCTGTACAAAATAATGTAAATTGCAATGACTGCTGCTTCTGCAAAAGGTCAGTTGCAAGTGCTGGTATACCATGAGCACAGCTGCAGGTTATTAGATGTTTTCTTTTGCGTCCTTCCTCAGAAATGACTCAGTTTTGTAAGAAAATGTGTGTCAGGTGTGGGAGCAACGGGTGGATGGGAGTAGTAATAATAAGAGTAGCAGTGTGTCCGCACCAAACTTGAAATGAAACCTGCACCCACCAGCTGAGAGTCAAGACCGGCTGTCTACTGTAATACTTTGTGATTAGTTGCTAATCTCTCCCGGAGCTCAGGGATTAGTGATAAAAACCAGGGCAGGGAGAGCTTTTAACTATTACAAAAAAGTCAAATTGAGAAGTCCTGATATGCCCAAAATAGTTGATCCCTCCAAAGATTATTAGGACTGGGAAATAGCCAGTACAGCTGTGACTATAATCCATATATGTAGACTTGGAGAAAACACGACACTGCCAGAGAAAAAAAAATCAATTTCAGTTCAATTTCTGAGTAGATACATGATCTGAGCATTTAAATACATGAAATGAAGTGAATTAAATACTCCAGGATTATTGTAACCTTGGTTCATTGTTCATTGCAAAGTGATGCTTTTAACAGCTGATGGTGTAAAATCCTCTACTTTAGTTCTCCTGGTTGTAAATGCAGTTTTTGACAGCGTTGATCATACTCGCCTACTTGCATGTCAAATACTGGGTTGGCATTTCTGGTGCTGGCCTAGATTGATTTTCCTCCTTTCTGTTTCTATATTGCTATTGGGGATCACTTGCAGAAGTTACTTTATGGTGTCCCATAGGGATCTATTCTGGGTCCAGTGCTTTTTTCCATATAATGGAGGGGCGGCACAAAATAAATTAGAACCAGTAGATTCAATGAAGTGATTGTTAACAAATGAAGTGAGTGCCGCTGCTTTGGGTTAAAAAAATCACTTCAGCAACAGATCACAGGTGTACCAAGAGCCTCTAAAAGCACTGCTATTGGCTGGAAACTGAAATGGGTTTATGTGTTGTTGAAGCTGAGTAGAGATGGATGAAGATTTTAGATTCAAGTAATTAACGTTGCCCACCATAGATAGGTGCCTCACTCATTTTTGTCAGGAAAAAAAGTGTGAAAAAAAATTGTGAAAAAATAAGTAAATTTCCACTTCGAAAGACTTTATTTTTTGTGACTATGACTTTGTTGGATCCTGTCAGGACTCTTTACAAAGCATCGTCAGGTCATCACTTGCTCACTTTTATCATGGAACAGGTCTAAAGCCAAGTGATATGACACATGTGGCCGTATTTAATGACATATTCTGAATATTAAGGCCAGGACATCTCTGAATTTCCAACAACTGAATGTGGAGAAGTTTCAAGATATTATTTGGTCCACTACTGCCAAGACCCAAACCTTGTTGGCCCACTCTTAACTAACCCTCAAACTGTCAAAATCTCTAGGGTCATTCTTTGACTCCAGTTTGATCCTGGGCTAATATGTTCACTATTGTTTAGAGGTGTCACCTACAACCCAGGAGAGAAAATTAGAGCCTTTTTGTCTTTAATGACCAGGAAACTATGATCTGTGACATTTTTATTTATTTCTTAACTACCGTAACAGCCTGTCTGAACTTGCAGAATATAATTAACCCAAAATGCTGGACAGGAACGAAACATATTCACTCAATTTTAGCTTCACTTCTGTGGCTACCAGTGCAATTTAGGATTGATTTTAGAATTTTACTCACTTCTAAAGGCATATTTTGGACTAAAGTGCAGCAATTGCTCAGAGCTTTTAACTGCTTGAGAGATCTGAGATCATTAGGCACCTTTAACTGTTGCACTCTCTCGGGCCCAAGGCTCTGGAAGGAGTCCAGAAAACAATCAGGCTAGATAACATATTATCCCTTAAAACAAAACGCACGTTTTTGAGTTTGCTTTTTACTGAACTATGGCTGTATTCTGTTTTATTCATGTTCTTCAGATTTAGTTATTTCCTCATGTTTTTCTCAAGTTTATTCCTGCCTCACATGTTGATCTCGTAAATTCTCTCTCACAATTTTGTTTTACAAATCAAAGTCATTATTACTAACTACTACTACTACTACTAACTACTAGTAAAGCAGACAAAATGAGGACTGATAGCTGAGAGGGTTGGAGAAGCCCAAGCGAATGAGGACCAGCAGTTCACAGGTTTCCAGATCACGGCACACGCGAGTATCTGTGACTCTGCCCAGCTGTGTGGGACAGTTGCCTGAGCTCTTCCAGTACAAACAGCCCCGGCGCAGGTGTCTGCCTCCCCGCTGGTTCATCCTGGTAATCATATCTCCGACTGCTGCTATTTCCAGATTAATTGATGTCTGAGAAGCCAAAGCTTCCAGGTCCTGAAATAGATCTTTCTTCCACCCACCCATCTCACAGGGAATCCAAAGCACCATTTGTCCACTGCTGATACTCCGTTAGTGTAAATGTTGTGTAGGTTGCACAAATGTATGAATACAGCACAGTATAGACGTGGATGAGTCACGAAAGCATCTGTGGATTCATGTCACATAGCCACACGGTTCCCTAGTGTGACTCACAACATGTTAAGCATAAAAATACAGATCGTCTTTGTGAATAAATTTGACATAGCTGAGGGTCTGTGATTACGAGAGAAGCGTGACAATTTGAGTGGTTTCCTTTGGAAGCAGACGGGAGACAAAACTTTCCTTCATGTTGTGAAAATGTCTGAGATATCAGCCCGCAGTTCAACAGGCAGTCTGAGTGGATGTGACAGCCTTCTCAGTAAAAGCAGATGAAAGAGTGTGGGAAGGGCAAAGGTGGACTGGCTAACAAGTGGCCTCTCCGACCCTGCCTTCTGGCACTTTGGGCTCTGTTCCCGTGTACGCCCACCCGCTAGTCTCTCACCTCACACCTCGCCCTGCGCCCCAGCCAGCCTCGCACTCCGCTTTTTTTTCTCTTCCCATCTGCGCCCAGAGTGACAATGGTCAAAAAATGGAGCTCCCAAATTATAGTCTTGCAGAGCTTAAAATAGCTGACAAGTGCTTTGTGTGTGTGTGTGAGTGTGTGTCCGTGCATGTGTGTGGATGGTCCTGTCTTTGCGTCAGCCCTGCCATGGCAACCAAGCTCTGCTGGTGAGTGTCTCCCCTTCTTCTTCATCCATTTCTTTTCATTAACATCAAAGAGACGTCCCTCACCGGCGCTGCTAATTGCATTCTGTTTGTGGTATATCATGTAATAAATGCGCATCTGAAAATGCAGACTGAAGAAGTAAACATGCAAATGTATCACACACGAGGGACTGGAGGGGCAGGCGCTCACAAACCACACACACAAGTAGAAAATACACACTTTATTTCATCCTCTCTCTGTTTGTTTTCAAACCAATGTGTGTCAATTATACCAGATGAGGGCTAATTGAGACTGTGTGAAATTGCAGTTAAATACTAAAGGAGACTGTTATAATGACACAGTAGGGAAAAATGAACACAGTACATTTAATTATGATAAAATTATGGGAAACATTGCCTTAAATGGTGATAGAAGGCAGTGGAAGTGTGTCAAATCAATTCGCTGTCAAGTAGTGCAGCTCTACAAATTAATGCACTATAGATGTATTACATGTTTCAGAGGGAGAGGTTTAGCTTGCAGCTGTTTGATGGATGCCTGTGTGCCATCAGGGGCAGATTTAGTAATTGGGTGGCCCCGTGCAAAGACAAGCATGGAGACCCTTGAATCCCAAACCCTCACTATTTTACTTAATCTATACATGACAAAACATTGAGTGGCTTGTGAACACAGTGAAAGAATCAATTAACTGAGCAGCACTATAAAAAATGTTTCGGGATTTAAGTATAAATAAGTTGAAACAAGGTTGCACATACATGGTTACAGTTATTGCGAATTTGCACTTGCCTAATAACACTTTTTTAGATGTAATACTTAAATTGCATTGTCCTGTCCCATCATAATGACACAGTGTCTTGCATTTGGCATCTTGTGTTATGATTTGCTTTGCACAGTGGTACTGATTGCACTACATCTTTGTGATTTATGTATTACTGCATCGGGGTAAATAGAAAACAGATGTTTCGTTATGCTTTTCCAGTATCATAACAATAAATCAGATTGAGAAAAATTCTGAATTGAACTGAATGACCTTAAATTTTTGGGCAGAGAAAATTTTTCATGCAATGGCTGGTATACCACGGCAAATTGTGTGTACGGTGACAAGAACACTGGAGCTGATCTGTCCTGCCTGCAAAGAATAATACTCACATGGTGTCACTCATCATGTTTCTTATTTTCCTGTCTTCTCTTATTTATTTTCATTTTTTGTTTACTTCTCCTGCAGTGACGGATGCAGTGACAAGGAAAATGAGCCCAAAGTCTACTGGCAAAATTGAGCTACAAGAGGTATAGCTCACTACAGCCCGACTGAGTAGCAGGGAGGGGAGTGCGGGGAAGTCTGGTCATGTCTTAAGATTGAAACAATTTATTGTAACACAAAGAGGGATTTTCAACTGATAAATTTCATTAAAGTTGCTCCATTGCTTATATTAATTCTGTCCTGGTCTTTTGTGGGGTCCTCTGACCTAAGACAGTCCTCTACCTTTGCCTAATGGTCCAGTAAGACCGCCCTGCATGCTGTCAGACCTCATCTGTCATCACTCCTTCAGTGAGCAGTCAAATTGCATTTTGCTCCTTCTTCCTTCATGTGCACCTATGCATGTGTGTGTATGTGTGTAGGTGTGTGTTTACCTACTAATATTTGAGAGACGAGGGGCTGTGGCCAAATCCTCCTACAGTCTACTGATCAGTACAGTACTGATCATGTTCTCACTACACCGAATTTGTACATGAAAAAAAATAATAAAGTGTTCGCTTTAAATGATTTGGAAAATACTATAATTACCCATATAATAGTGAGCAACAGTGAAATATACCTACAGTATTAAAAAACAAAAAAACAGCAAGCTATACTTATAATATCAGTTTGTATAGACTGAAATATTTGAAATTATGAGGTCCTGCATAATTTGTTGGGGATTGGAAGTAATAGGAAAGAAATTGCGTAAGAACTGAAAAGCAGCATTGGGTATGGTCGGCACGCAGCACATATGTTTATGCATTCTGCATGCAGTGCTGAATGTTCGGTCAGGGCCCACGCCTTGTGTCTGTCTTGTGTCGTGTTGAGTTAAAGTTGTGTGATTCATGACAAATCAGATTGCATTCGCCTTGTCTGCTTCTGCCAAAGCCTTTCTGACCTCTTCCTCAGGCCATGTGGGGGTAATAATAGTCTCTCCCTCTCATCCTCTCCCTCCGTCTCTCTCTCTTTCTTTCTTCCTCTCTCTTTCTCAGAGACACAAACAGACCCTGAGGTGTGTGTAACCTTAAGTTTGAGGTATTGACAGATGGAATCGCACAGAGCAGATCAAAGGCAAGACACGATACGTCCCTGTGTGTGTCTATGGTGTGCGTGTGCGTGTGTGTGCGCGCGCATGCATGTGTGTGATCAAAGCTAATCTTTCTTTTCCCCAAGGCGGCCCCAAACACTTACACATTGTCACTGTTCTCTCAACAAAGGCCACAGTGTGAATACATTGCTATGATTAGAATTGCGCCTTCCCTCAGATCCCACAGAAACCAATACACAAAACACAGTGCTGCCGAAGAAAAAAAAAAAATCACTTAAAATTGAGAAATAATCTCCAGTAGTGCAACCAGTGACAATGGCTTTTTGAGAAAGATTATTCTCAGATGAAATATCTGAAATCACTCGAGCTGTTTATGTGCTTTGGATAACAGTAATCAACACTCCCAGTGTGATATAATAATGATAAACTCACAAAGTGGTCAAACACACACCCACACATCTCCATACCATGCATATCTGGGCCTATGCATTGGTCAGTCGCCTACATACAGAAGCTTTTCCAATCATTCTCAGCCTTTTATGCTTCTGAATTCTAATCGAATAATGGCGTGCCTACCTGTGACCAACACCAAGTGGATGAGCACTCAGAAACTTGTGAAGTGATTCTTACTGTATGTTCCCTTTTTGGGGTGTTTGGCAGAGTCTTATTTAGACAGAATAGGATCTATTATGTCTACAATGAATGATAACACATTTGCAAAACAGCCACGGTGAAGTAACTAATAACATTTACTCACATTACTGTAATTGAGTTGGTTTTGTGTGTATTTTTAAAGCTACAATCAGAGGCACCTGATGAAGGTCTAAGGACAGAAAGGTGCTTTTGTACTAATAAAGGCTACAGCAAGTAAGAGGACAGTGTGTGGGAGCCTGCTCATTTTTTAAAGGCAGTATTTAAATATGTTTTTACCAAAGTATTTTATTGTGCTACATTTTAAATTACATGATACATCACAATGTATAAATTTTGAGCTCTCTATAAGCAACAGAAGCTGAACTGCTGTAAACTGCGGGGTCATTCGTACCGAACAAATAACGAAGAAAAGAAGTAATCTGGCATTACTTTGTGCATTTTATTTCATCATTTTTTACAATTAAAAGAATATAGTTTGACCTGTGTCCTGTCATCCTTTTAGAATTATATGAGAAAAAAGATCAAAGTGTTCTCTTTCATAAACAAAACACGAAATCACCCAGGCCCATGGCACACCTGTACTGCACGTGCAGGCGCAACGTGTTGCTGCGGAAATAGGTGAGCAACAATTAGCTGTGGAGGACTGACATGGATAAATAACGTTAATTACAACTGCACACAAGACAGGCAGCGATTGATTGGCAAAGAAGACGTGGCAAGCATTACTTGCATGGAGTTTCAAGAACTGACGGTTTGAAGTCATGGTGCAGATGGACAGATGTGGATAGTTTAAGCTAACAGGGCCAAAGGTGTGAGCTGTACGTAATGCATGAACATGTACAGTAATAATGGTAGTGATTTTACTGTTTCCTGGCTTTACGCTAACTGCTGTGTGATATGGAGTTAGCGTAGTGTAGCGCTACATAAATTACAGCCAGGGGGTCCAGCAAAAAGTGGCTATGTTCCAGGGAATAGTCATATCCTAAAAGTGGTATGAGTTAAACCTGGCTAAGGATGGGCCTTTCTCAATCTGCGTTCTTCTCTATACTTGTGGACTTGTGAAACGTCATCAGTCGCAGCCCAAGTACTGTTCCAATACACAAGTTTGCATTTAGCCAAGAACGGTTCAAAGGATGCATCTGGAGGAGACTTGTGTTTACTTGAGACAGCCCGGTACCAAAGAATGCATTTTGAACCAAGCAGCTACGATGGCAGCGAACATAAATAGTGTAGACAGGTGTTACCAAGACCAGCTGAGATGTGGACGTCATCAAGCACGCAGCTGTCCCAATTGCAGAATGACAGTAATGCATCCTCCGGTCTTGGGAGTTTGTACTCCGGGGTTGTACATGCAAGTCTGAACTACCAAGTTCGCAAGTCTGAACTTGGTATTGAGAAGGGCCCTATATGTCCTCACCTCTGTAATTGTATTTGTTGTCCTTTGTGTGTCCATAAATCAGTTGCACGTGTGTCCTAATAAACGTCCTTACTAAGTGTCCCTACTAAACATTCATGAGTGAGTGAGTGATGGAGTGACCACAATTTGCAATGCAAATATCTCAATAACCTTTAATGAGTACATTCTAAGAGCTGCTTTTTAACTTTCACTTGAGGACATCCTAGTACTCTGTCCACAGCTACAAATCAGATTTGTTTTACACACTCTCAGTCTTGTAAAATTAGATCACGATTCCAACACGAAATTATCTGAGTCAGATTGAAAGCCCCTGAGCTAAAACATACACGCAAGTCCTGATAATTCAATTATTGTCACAGCTAAAGAGGGAAGACGAAATATGATTGATATTTACAAAGACACAGGGCTGATTATCACGTCCCTCCTCACAAGATTCACAACTCGTGACATTTCTCAATTAAATGGCATGTTTAAGGCCCACTGTGAGCTACCAGATCTATATCTCTAATAAATCTCACACCTCTATGCCTTCCTTGTCACCAGTCTTAGAGACAGTGGATTCCTGGCCTTGATTTAGGGTGATCCCCTGAAAAGCAATAAAGCAATAGAGGAAGAGTTAGCTTAGCAGGATGTGACTAGCATACAAGAGGAGCTGACCAAGGGTGTGGTTGATGGCCTCTGAATGTTAACTCCGTTCAAGGCAGCTTGAGGGTCTGTGCATTGCAAGCTTAAATAATAGGTTAGTTTATCTGTTCTAAGTGCTTTAAAGTACTTTCTTAACAACTCCGTCTTGCTACTTAAAATTATTCTCATGCCCCCTAAATTACTCTTTAATTGCCTTTGCCTATGCCCAGTGGTCCCTGTCCTTTCCCTATTTAAATTATACTATTGGCTTTGTAAGATATCTTTTATAGTTGATGGTCCAGCCTTTGTTGACGTGACAGTTTAGTTCTCTTATCTTTTGTAGCCAAGCCCTGGCTGGAAAAACAGTGGTTTGTATATGAGAGGAGCCTGCAGAGTACCCAAGGACACCATTTAAAACGGATTCAGGCATGAGCTTACAGAGCAAAAGGAGAATATAAATTCAGTTCGTTCTCTGTAGGTTTGCCCTTCATTTGGAAAGTAGTATTTTTCATGATACTTTGATCCTGAACATAGAGGTTCTCTTGTGTCTTGCCCTCCTCCACAGGGAAGCAAACACCTCTGGAGCTGGTAAGAGGTCAGTGTTTTGCTCAGTAACACTTCAGCAGGGTGGAGATTTGCTGTCAAATGGGCTTGTACCCGAGTCTTCTGGTTAATGGACCGTCTTCCTGCTTATGAAATCAAAACGTCGCCAAGTCCAATACCTGTCTTAGAAATTCTAGACTTATTTTTCACAGGATTTTCATCAGGGACCTTCCATCCTGGTGCTTTGGATCCAGAATACTAATTACTGATTTTCTATCCCACCAGGTTGTTAATTGCACTTAATAGCATTCAAATTACATCCCAAGCGTAAAAATGTATATGATCAATATGGAGTGATATGAGTTTCGGGGTTATTTTTAAGCGAATTACTAGTTTTTAATGTTTATGCTAGAAGAGATGGTGTGTTTGTGTGCCTTTGCACGTATGTGTAAACGTACATGTCTTTGAATGCATCTGACTTGACAGAAAAAAAGTGAATGAAATCTGCAGTGGCAGTAATTAGATGAGCTTATATCTGAGTCACCCAAGGTCTTGTCAGTCTCCGCGCTACATGGCATGCCACGAGACACTCATCAAATGGTATGTGACACTAATCACATATCACACTGCATATAACTGACACTCGAGCGGACCTGACTTGGACGCACACAAACTGAACATCACTCATATACACACACACATGCCCGTGCTTGCATTTCAGCACTGAAGAGACACAAACACACTTTGACGCAACTCTGATGCATGCACGTGTATGCATATTTCAGCATTAGACACACACACATACACATGCCACCTTGAAACTAGTCAATAGGGCAGTGTAAGTGAGTTAGTGAGTCAATAGTTATGAATAATGCTAAGAACCTATACAGATCATTCTCTTTCACCCCACACAGTTCACTACATATTCACTTCCAGCTCCTGTGGCTCAAAGCCCTTCCTTTAAGCAATATTACAGTTGCATCATTGTTTCTTATGAACAAGCTGGCATGCATTATGATTTTGCAAGTTTATTTTCTGTGTGAACTCTCTGTTCAAGTATGGAAATTCATAAGCTGTTTTGATATTCCTTAATAAACGAACCAGGGTTTTTTCTGTTGATTCTAATTTAAGAAATCAAGGACTGTGCTGAATCCAGCTCTGTCAGGGCCAACGACTTCAACAGCATATGCTTACTTTGTTCTTTTATAAATAGACCAGAACCATCGTTGGATGACCAAAATATATTTTTAAAGCTTACCAAATTAGAGCCTGGGAATAAAAGATCAGATTTGACTGACAAGGTTACGATCAAATATTCCCAAGCTGAATATTCTATTTGTGCATGTGTGAAGGTAAACAGACATCAGTGCGTGACTTAAGCCTTTAAAATGGATGAGGCTTAGGTGCCTGAGCAGCCTCCATGAGAGCAGAGGCATCCTCCTATGGCAACACACCCGGAGGTCGGGGGTCATTTCATCAGTCATGAGGAGCGTGCCCAAGAGGGTCCCATGTGTTTTCCCAGCTCACCTGCTTGATGTATTTTTATTAGTTTATCCCATCTCATCCCAACACACACACACGCACAAACTCTCACACACACAGCGGTCTGTTGAATGTGGCTGAGTAGCTGCCTAACGGCTAGTCGCAATTATGTCAAATGGCTCTTTTGCTGATTGACAATTAAAGAGGCGATCATTATTCCTGGTCTAATCAACAGGCGCCTCAGAGAGCAACAACTTCACCGCAGATGTGTCCTCTTCACTTATCTGTTCATCCCAATCTAATTTATTGACAACTGAATAATGCTGTAGGGTTTTTATTTGATTAAACTCTTGCAGGATTTATTTATTATTTCAATGATTATGATGCTGCAGGCATAAAGATATCCAGCCAGTCAAGAGCTCATTAAACACTCTTAACAAAAATAATCAAACGTGGAAATGAGGTTCCTTGACACTGCAATATATACACTTGAAGGGATTACTGTAAATGCAACTCTGATGCAGAAGAAAACTTATTTTTTTATAACTATAATTTAGCTGTGTGAGCAGTGCTACTTACCAGCTGAAGAAATGATCAAACATTTCCTCCATACTAATAATCCTTCATGTCTTTCATATGTTAAAAACTTGATGCATTTTTGCACCCATTATAATAAAATATTTGCAGATCTTATATTTCAGAGCTGTGTACACTAGTAAACATGGTTTAATCTCACTTTCTGCTGGTCATGTATTTATCCTCTGTGATACAGTGCCTGTATCAGAGGTCAACTAAAGCTGCCAAAGTCAGTATAATAGGCAGTTCAGTTTGAGTACTGGGTCACGCAGGTTAGAGGCATCCTTGTGTCTAATGAGAAACTTAAACCTCTTTTCCACCATGGGAACTGACCAGGAACCCTTACCCTGCTTGCACAGTAGGAGCCAGTCCTGACCCCCAAAAACGGCCCCTCCCACTGAGGTACTTCTTCTCTCTGAGTTCCTGGGGTCCGACAGATGCAAGCAGCACAAAAGAATAACCTCTGCCATTTTTAAAAACAGGAGTGAGCAACAGGAAACCAGAATGCCAATCATTATCTCCTTTAGCTCATCAAAATAATACAGTGTGCAGTTTGTGTCTCCTCACTTCGGACAACCAGACCTTTCTCTACTGTTGCCACATTTGATTTGATTCTGTTGATTTGTGTGTTAATCATGGAATATAACTATGTTTTAAATTTATGTGACTTTTTTATGAACATTTTTCATATTTATATTAAGGAAAAATATACTGTGAGAATTATTACTGTTTTACTGCCCAGTCCTTGCAGCAACCACCTTGTTGTGTCCCTGAGCAAGAAGCTAAATCACTACTTTCTCACTTTCTGCTTTTAAGTCCCTCTGGATGAGCACGTCTCTGAAAACCTTAAATGTAAACATAACATAAATGGTTCCTGTGCAGCGTGGAAAAGCCTCAGTGTGTTTTTTTCCTGTTGGGGCCTCATAAAGAACTTGTGGTAAAACCTTAGTGGAAGTTCATGTCTGTGTCATCCATCTTAACTGCTTAACATCATTTTAACAGCTTCTCTCTTTTTCTGAAGCAGGAGGCTCTTATTTGGTCAAAAAACTGAGGAACTAAGAAATCTTCAACAAGACTGACAAGACCTAATGGGATTTCTTCAGTTTGTGTCTGAATCTACATGTTTTAGTCCACTGGCAAGGAATCTACAATTTTAAACCCCTGTCATAATTCTGAACAAGGATGATGAAGTAAATAAAATATAAATGAAAGAGAACATTATAGTACCAGGAAACAAGACACAAATGAGTATCATAAGTGACTTTATTGTCGCCACTGTTCGTTGAGCTTGGCAGTGCTGCCTTTGTGTCTGCTCCCGGATGCTTCGCTTTAATCAAAACCTGATACAGAAGTTCATTTCATCGAGCAGAAGATCTATCCTTCCTCTCGGAGAGCACATTGGGTCGGCAAGTCAGAGAGCCGTGAATCACCAGCTGCGACGCGAGCCAAGAGTAGGAGCCAGACGTCCAGGTGTATTAGATTTGACTTGGGCAGACATAACAAAAGCCCTTTTGCCTCAAAGATTTGTAGCCTAATGTTGCTATTAAACATTTTTGCGTCACTGCCAGAATGAGTTGTAATTCAGCCTAGTTGTATCGTCTTGGATGGTCTCTCCCGTGGTCTTTCTTTTTTTATCTGGTTTTAATTCCTAGCGCTGCATTGCTGAGGTTGTGTTGGTACGGTAGACCGGACTATGAAACACTACAGTGACAGACAACAGGTACAATGAAGGTGGACTTCAACAGCACACAAGGGGAGAATTTAGTTTGTGTTATTAAAGGTGATGCAGGAAGCTCTTGAAGCGATACTCGGTGCAAAAAGGTACACCTGAATGACTTTCAATCTACTTCCATTCTGGGACTATGATGGGAGAACACACCATTAAACATACCGCATTTAAAATTTCACCAATTTAAATTACGTATTAAAATGTCTGATGGCTTTTCTTAATTACCCTTTTCTTTCCTCAGTAGCAGTTCAAGCTGCCTCTGAAGGGACCGGTAAATCTTTTTTACTTGTTTGGTGGCAGAAGGTCGTGGAAAGCATTGCCAGGCAGCGTGCATGTCCCTGGTGTTTGTCTGTAAACGTGGACATTAAATTTTTATGCAGAATGCCCCTGAATCCCGCCATTTAACTCTCATCTCACTCTTTTTCTCATTCCAGGGGCTCTCACTCTCCGCTATGGCATGAATTGTCAATGATAAAGTTAAAACCTGTCACTGGATCCTTTAAATCCACTAATTTACCTCCTCGCTGTTCATACGTTATGGGACAGTCATTACCATCTTTATAGCCTCCTGTCCCGAAGTGCTATTTTATTTTCTTATTGATGTTGCGCAGAAAAAAAGAAGAAAAAAAAATCTTTAGCAGCCAGTGGCTCTAGCAGAGAGAGGAATTGATCTCAGCACTGAGAATCCCTGCATTGCTTTCTCGCTAATTATCCTGGGCCAAATCGACAGTGAAGGCATCAATCACTGTGTAAGACACGGTTGCTCTTGAGGTGAAAAGCTATTAAACTTTGCACAAAAAAACAACTTCATCTCAGGGGAGGATTGTGGTAATAATGCATCATCTTTATTCACAAACAAAAAAGTAATTCCAGTGGTTTATGATAAGCAATAACAATGCCTCAACCATGACGGTGACCATGACCAGGAGAAAAAAATCTGTGTTTTTGTTTTGGCCACAAGTGGGTTTTTGCATGAGGAACACTGCACATATTCATATAAACCAAATTCGTTTTGAAAGCTTCTCCCAAAAACTCATACAAAATTTACATAGACCCCTGGTTTCATCAGTCTCTATCCGTTTGACTGACAGTTCCTCTCCCCACTGAGCCGTCAGAGTGCAGTGTCGTGATAGGTGGCAATGTTCTAAGGCTTTGTTGTTTACACACAGACAAGGATGAAAAGAGCAGATATGAACTATGGACAGCTGATTAATATTTTATGGATCTGTCCTTTCTCTTATGATGTTTCTCTTGGCCTTCTCTGCTTTTTGAATACAGCATTATGTACAGTGTCAACTCTGTATCTTTGGCACATTATAGATCAATTAAAGACCTTTAACACTACATATGTGGAGTTCTGAAGAAAAACTACACTACCTATAAATCAAGATATACAAAATCTATCCAATCTGCAAAAGTCTGATACGTTTTTCAGCTCAGGATCAAAGACACCAGCTGTAACATTCTTAACAAAGTACCATAACTTGTTCATTCATTTGTTTTCCATTACCACTTATCCTAGTCAGGGTCATGGAGCGGGCTCTATCCCAGTATACTGTGGGCCAAAAGCAGGGAAGTACCCTGGACAGGCCGCCAGTCCATCACAGGACAGACACACAGACAAACACACTCACTGGTGCATTCACACCTACAGGCAGTTTAGTTTTCAGTTCACCTAGCTTTCATGTCTTTGTACTGTGGGAGGAAACCATCGCACAAAATGGAAACCCACGCAAACACGGGGAGAACATGCAAACTCCACGCAGAAAGGACCCTGGCCAGCCAAGGTTTGAACCCAAGACCTTCTTGCTAATCATTGCACCACCATAATTTGTTGAGGTTTATATTGCTTGTGAGATTAAATATCTTTTTTTCTGATGGAGTATATTCTAGTAAATTCTATTTTGAAAGGAAACTCTGTGCTGTGCTGTGAGCAACAGTGGCGCCCAACTTTTTTGTGCAGAAGACACATTGCTCAGATCTAGATCAAGGTTGATGTTTACATTGTATCTGAAGTCACTGATACACGGCATCACTGTGACAAACCACTTTTTTTTTTTAAGGTTATTTTTTTGGTATTTCTGCTTTATTCAACAGTGACAGTGTAGATAGAAAGAAAAGGCAGGGGAAAGAGGAGGACAACATGTACCAAAGTCTGCAGGTCAGAATTGAATGTGCGCCGCCGCGGTGATGATATGTGATACGTGCCCTGCACGGTGAGCTACTGGCACGCCCCGTGACAAACCATTCTGAGTGAGCCAACAGTATAGTAGAAAAAGTAATGACAGGGAGCTGGCCGGAGGCTTGGCAACACAATGGCAGGATCAGGAAATGTCAAAGTCTGGACAAAGTGAATGTGAGAACAAAGTTATTTCCGTGCCAAGACCGATCTCTCACTGCACCTGCAGTATGGGATGTCATCCACTGGATATACGACTGATTCACCCAAAACAGAACATAGTTGTGATATGAAACAAAATGTGTCAGGGAGACTTTCCATTGATATTGCAGCGATAAGTTGAAAAGGCTCAAACAGAGAAGAGTAAATTTGGAGCCCTACTCCTGATTCGATCAGCAGTTATGAGCAAAACAGAGGAATCCCATGAATGTGCACGCAGAAATTTCACAAGCTAAATTATGATCATGCCATTTTAAAACAATTTAACCTAAAAATGCCATTTCGAGTTCCATTTTGCAACAATGACAGCAATTTTCTGTATGCTTTCTAAATAACTATGCAAGTAATCTCACTTTATCATTCCCTCCAGATGGTAGATTTGATAAGGAATGCAGCTTCTCAGCTCAGGATAACTGGATTTCAAAGAGGGCCAGAAAAACTACTGCCTGTTCAGCAGCATATTAGTGTGTTCACTGAGTTTGTTTGTTTTTTGGGGGAGAGAGATGATTATCTTAATATTTTTCAGATGGCTGAGCAGTTTATGATTGAATCTTGTAATTGCGGATATTAAGTGACACCCCATTGCGTTCAAGATGGGGTTTACAGCTTTGTAACGAGCAACAGTGTCTTGAAGGCAATTAGGAGGACACACTTCCCTGAATAAGGAGAGGCACATGGACAGCCACCCATCAGGGAATTGGCTGAGGGAGAGCTGATGCTGTGAGTGACTGTTAAGAGAAATTGTGCCAGCACCTGCACATTATCACTGTGGGCAGAATGGGAGAGCGGACACTCACCCACCCAAAGAAAAACTGAAACTGGCATCCTAATGGCTTAGTGGGATAAACCCCTTGACACAGCAAACTTACAGTTGACAGTCGGATGTTGTTGGGCCTTGTGTGATTGATGATCGCCTGTAGTCTCTGTGGTGTGTCCCGCACCATCAGCCCTGGGCAGACCTCGTCAACGGCTGACCAGCCGATTTGGCATGCTGAATTGGAGACAGAGAGAGCTTTCTGTTTAGCCGTGCAGCCTAAATGAATCAGGGCATGAGAAGAGAAAAGGAAATTGGGTTGTGTTGATATTGTGCTAACGAGCTACAAAGCTAACTAGCTAGCTAACCAGAGCGCTAGCTATGATAAACAAATTCTCTTCAGGCTGAAAACGCCAGCGCCACCTCAACTTCTCATCACACGTACTCTCTATTTGTATAAGAAAAACGAATAACAGATTCAGAGTGGAGTAAAAATTAAAGGCTGTTTTTTTTTTTTTTACCACTGCCACTTACTGGCATTGAGCTATTTCTGCTCTGTCTTCAAGCTACATACCATGCAAATGTCTGAGGCTTCCAGGGTCCATGTTGCATGTTATGTCTCTAAATCTTTCTCCCACTGTCCTTGAACTGTCTAATGAAATTGGAAAGTCCAAAAAATAATCTTGAAAAACTATAATAGCCCAGCCTGACCTTTTTGCCAAATTATTCCTCTGACATTTCATTTTTTACAGTTGTAAAACATCAAGCTATTGAACCTATTTTAACCCCCACTTGTTTACAGAGTCCATCAGCCTCTTTTTTACAGTGTCTTTCTCCCATGTGTCTGCTCTGTGTTCTGTTGACTCTCTTTGTCAGCAGTGTGTTTTATAGCTTGCCCTGAAAACACAATGCACATCCTGGATTTTTTCACCCTCAATCGGAGCAAACACAGCCACAATTGGATAAAATAAATAAATAAATAAATCCTATTAGGCTGATAGAGAGCAGCAAGAATAAAGATTTTTCAAACTTTTTGAATCAAGAAGTTCTTCCTCATACAGTCATAACTGTGCACAAAAAATGATTTAGGCTGCTGGGGTCCAGTAGTTTGCAAGATTAGCTGCAGACAAACAGACAGACAAATGGACACACAGACACACCCGACCAAACACATAATTTCCTGGTGGAGATAATGAGCAAACACATCATTTGATGATTGGTAGAGTCAGCAGAAAGAAGCAGGCTGCATGCTAATATTAGTGTCATCCAGCACAAGCCCAGAGGACACGGCGTGACATAGAGGGAGTCAAACAATTCCCCATGCCTTCTCTGACCTCCATCTTGTGCACTTAGGCAAAGCCCCTGAGAAATGCTTGACAAGAAGATTCACTCTCCTCTTCATTGCTATGGGACTGCATAGCATCAGCTGCAGGCCAGTGATTCATAACCAGTCTGAGGCCGAAGAACCTAAAATTAATTTTAAAACCACAACTGCAAAATCCTAACCCTAGAATGGAAGGTTACACAGCAGAACAGGCCGGTTTTTCAGAGGAAGGAGCCCCTGTGGCTAACAAAAAAAAAAAAAAATGAAAAAGAAAAACATACAACCTTCTTCAAAAATTCGTTCCTTTGCACTTGGACCATATAATGCGAAGCTAATCCGAAATCTCATTTTTTGAAGACTGAATGTCACATCTGTATCAAATACCCTGCAGGTTTAATGGCGGGCTGTGTAAGCTGATCCTCTACATTTATGGATCCTGCTAAAAGGATTCAAAGAAATCTCCCAGAGCTTGGCTGAGGGAGGGAAGGCCACGCTAAAAAGAATTACTTGCATCATCTGAATCTCACAGAGGAGGGAGGAGCGTTTCAGAAAAACAGAAAAGGGAGCTCAAGTAAAATACATCTTTTCAATTCCCTTTCTAAAAAGGCCGGGTATAATAGAGGTGAACTCATTGATGGACACTTCCATGCTCGCAGCCCTTTGTATTATGAATGAGCCCAGCTGCATGGAGGACAAAAGCAAAGCAAGGGGCTTGTCATGAATATGACAGTGCACATCAACACAGCCATCACCCAACTCAGTGGACACTTCCATCCATTTAGGGGTCATACACCTGGAGCTGAACCTCCCCCGCCCCAACTCCAACCTCAAAAGCCAAAAACGACTGATCCACCTACAGTACCGTCCCACATCAATTTAATTGCTGTGTGGTGTCAAACAGTCATCAAAGGCATTATTCTAGCGAGCGCCGTTACCAAACAATCCATGCATCTTTCGCACTTTGCATTCATTTATCATGACCTCATTTCCCAGCCACATTTCAAGCCATTCAAAATTTTGTAAGAGTTGTAAGGGAAGTGTGTAATATTTACTATCCTTGCTGTGGGTGAGCAAACTGTGGGTGGTACCAGAAAGCATTTTATCATAGCTCCTTTCTGTACAAATAATTGATCATTATAATGTCATAATGGCGATATTTGAGGTTTGGCTTCCAATTTCTAATTCAAACTCAGCTTTGAATGACATGCACTGCATATACACTATGATTATGTATACTTCTGAGTATTGTTTAGGCCAGCTATCCCACTTATTTAAATGTGTACTGTTACACTGCATGATAGACACAAAAGGAATATAATGCAAACAATGATAGGATGTTGAAAGCACTAGAATTCTTGCTACGAACCACGAGAGACGTTTGCTGCTTTGGCTTTATAAATGATATGATAAACGCAGACACAGGAACACATAAAACACACACACACAGGGATGACCACATGTAATCACAAAAGGGGACAGTGTGTGCAGGACATCGGCATTCTATCGCCACTGTGCATGCTTCCTCCTGGCTGAACATCATACAGCCCGATCCCCATCCAGCATGCCTCGAGGCTCCCTGCGGGCCCACCCTCCCCGTGACACACACTAGCCTTTATCAAGTGCTCCTCAACCTCCGCCTCCTCCCGGTGCACATGGCCGCGTGTGCTGGAGCGCCACCCGCCAGCCGAGGTCGCGCGGTGCCGCCGTGCTCCATGGGAGCGGCTTTTGCTTACCATGTCACCGTCAAGACGCGTGCATCAAGATGACATCGCCATATGTTCATACCCTTCATTTCCTCACCCTGGAGAGGTTCTCTATCACTTTGTCGGCGGTGTGTGTGTGTGTGTGTGTGAGCATGGACTTCTGTCACTTTGCCCGTGGTGCCTGTGCAAGTGTTTGTGTGATTCATGGCATCTTCACACTCTATCAGTATAATTGAGCAAAACTGTCAAATTGGAGTCTAAATCACCTTTCGCTGACGTGCGTGACCTGATTGACCCGCCCACTTTATGCAATTCTGCACTGTACTCAATGTCATGAGGTGAGAGACACTTAGGCTCTTTGGCTGCCAAGTCACATCAGGAATCAGTGGACCAGAGAGGGGAGGCAGTATTAGAGATACAGTATGTACCGTACACACAGGCCAGCCTCTCTGCCTGTTCGTGAGTTATCAGCTATCACCATTTACTGTCTATTGACAATGGAGACAGCATAATAACTAAAAGTCAAACAAAATTAGGAGTGGGCAATTTATTGTTTCATATATATTGTTACTGTGATATAAGACTAGATATAGATCACTGATTGTTTACCAAAAAGTGAGAAACTGTGTGTCTCCTTAAGCTCCAATAGCACCTGCCTTGTCAGCCAAATAAAGCGTTAATATGCCATATGGAGTGTGTTTAATAGATGAGGATTAGTGTCATGCCTAATTATAATTGCATTGACGGTAGGGGATAATTTCTATTCTATTCTGCTCTATTTTCTAGTATTGTTTGTTCCCCTTCTGTTCCTTCGCCCTGCCATCTATACGTTCACAGTGATAAGATGGAAAAGATGCTATAAAGAATGGATACATGTGATCACTGACACGCTCCAGTGATGTACGCTCTGTTTTTTTTTATCTGCATGTGCCTACAAGCAATGCAGTTCTACCTCTATCAGTTCATGTCCCTCTGCATTTGTATTCCTCGTATATAAGAATATCAGCAGGGTGTAGTATGTTTCATATATGGATTGCAGTTTATACAGTTATCTATCTGAAATGAAATTCCGCGTGCGGCACAGTGCGGGTCAATGGAATAACCCCTGAACGGGCACTGCATCGGGCGCTGGTGGTGGATTAGATCTCGCTGGGATGCTCATAAATTTGGAGAATGACATACGGAGAAGGGTTTAAAAATAAAGGGAAGAAAAAAAAACGAGTAGTGCTTTCACTCCTGAGAGAAGTTAAGCAGAGAGCTAACAGGAAGTCTTCCCCTCAAGAGGAAAGCCAAGTCTTGTTACTGTAAAAGCAGCTGACCTTGTGGCTTCTGTTGAAGAGGAATGCATGCAAAGGAGACACTCGCAAAGAGAGAGAGAGAGCGAGAGAGCGAGAGAGAGAGAGAAACCATGAACACACATGCACACAGAGAGGATCACCCTACAATACATACACACAACCTTCCCTCCCCTCCCCTCTCTCTCTCTCGCTCCCTCTCCCTCTCCCTCTCCCTCTCTCTCACTCACTCGCCCACTTAGTCAGTCAGTATCGCTTCATCTTTCTCCCTCTCTCACACTCTCAATCGCTGTGCTCTGGTGGATTGGGACACAGTGCGAGGGACTTTGGGGGGGGGGCAGAGGAAGAGTGCGTTTCTTTTTCTTCTTTGGTGTTTCTTCTCTCTCTCTCTCTCTCTCTCTCTCTCTCTCCCTGTCTGCTTTCCCTCATGAGCTGTTAATTCCAGTCCGGTCCCAAGGATGAGGAGGATCTATTTGTGAGGAGGCGCAACAAAGGAAGAGGGAAGAAGAAGCAACAGGGGGGTAATTGTACTGCACGGGAGTGAACGAGAAGATCTGACTCCTTTCTTCTCTCCAGGCTACACCAAGGTTAGTGAGAAAAGCTGCTCTTCATCGCTGGAAACAAAACACTGCCTGTTCTTATTGTTCCACCCTGTTTTTCACTTCTGTAACATGGCATTTCTCTATTCAGCCATATCACATTCATATCCTTTACCCCTTTAGTTTAGAGCTGAAATATCTTGATGACACCTTCAGACAGCTTCCTAGACTGGGGTTATTTTATTTCTTTTGAAAAAGCAAACTCCTTTAATTGCATTTTAAAGCATGTTTTTTCTCACACAGTAGGTCTCTAGGCAGGGTACTGAAGTTTGACTCCGTGTTGAGACTATTGTGTGATTTCCCAGCGGTGTTGCATGGTGCTCAGGTGGAGTCTCTCCTTTGGCAAGGTAGCAGCGAGTGAGCTGCAGGAAAAGGCGAGGACAGCTTGCTCTCCCCGCCGCTCCTCAGCCGTCTCTTTGCACAGGAGGCAATTAAGCCGGATTGGCAGCCGACGCCGTTGGTAACTTGGAAACAGCCGTGTGGGAGATGCATGGTGGCACATGATAGGATTTAGGGAGAGAGGAGGAGAGGAGAGAGGAGATTCCCTTTGTTCATTCACATAAAAGCCTGCTCCTCTTTGAATAATCATTAGGATTCGCTCTCTTGTCTATATGTCTGAGTGAAAACTGGATTAGGGGCTTCACTTGCGAGCCTTTTTTTTCAGTTTGCATGGCTGTGAGCATTGCTAGGGGGCTGTGTGTGCACATGCATGGGCACAGAAACAGTGTGTGTGTGTGTGTGTGAGTGCGCGACTGCTCGCACACACTTGCATATGTACTTACATGTGTGCACGTGGGTGTCATAGTGTCCCTCTGGAGTGGTTTGGAGGTAATGAGTCCATTAGTGCTGAAGCACATCAAGACACACTAGTGAGCCTTCACGTTTAAAGACTGCAAAGTGGAAGAAATGGTTCATCCTCTAACTACTCATGGGAAGGGAGAAGAACTGCATTTTAGGAAACGTCATTACCCCTTTCTACTGTTCTGGCTCCTGGGTGAACCGTTTTGTCATTTATGTAATGAATGGATGAACTGTTATGTTGTGCCTTTATCCTGGCTTTACTGTATTTCAGATAGCAAAAAATCTCTTTGGGACCAATAAAGACCTTTTCTCTTCACTATTTTTCAAGCCTTCTGACAGCCATGTTCCTGCATGGCTACGCGGCTCACGAGGCTCCGGCTGACCCGTGGCCCCTGGTTACACAGGCCTCCGACGTAGATTAGAGCGATCTGATGAGGAGTTTCTACAAAATTGACTGTGCGTGGGGGGCAGTTTGATTAAGAATATATTAAACAAGGGGACAGGGAGAGCTCAGCTGGAACGGCACACGTTGTATTCTCAGTGTAAACACAAGTGGAGGCACGCGGGGCAATTACTCTAAACTGTGTATGTTTTGACACTTAACGCAACACAAGGAGGAACACATTTTCTCCTTTGGTATTCAAAAAGGAGAGATATTACACAAGCCTCTGGCTTGCTGTCTATTCATTTCAATGACAGTGTAGGCTCTCATACAGTACAGTGCAATACAGCGGGACACTTTACAAAGAAGCCCCCAAAAGCCAAGCATCTGTTTTTAAAATGCATGATTCACCAGTGGATTGGTGCTGACAGTGGCCATCCTGGCTTGGTTTTTAGTCTAAGCTATGTTGAGTGTGAGTGCACATGCATTTTGTCACATATTCACAGTCACCTCCACAGGATTGGCTGAAAATAACTGAGGTCAGAGCTGCAGTCAGTCACTCATGGACTAGAGGACTGTATCCTGTGTCACCTTGTCAGGCACAGAAACGTCCACAGCTCCGGTGTTGTGCCTTATAGGGACAGTCGCAGGCGCGTCCAAGTGTCTTGTTGACATTACCCCACTAGGAACAGTCACTGACATTCAGAGGGTGTTAATGTTCGCTCGCTGCACACGTATACACACATGCCGGCACATGTGCATGCACAAAAACACAATAGACACACTCGCACACATATACACACCCAAAGACAGAATCACACACGTACAGTACACACGCGCATGCACACACTCACGCCGGGGGAGGCAAGGCAGGGAGAGGCATCGTGACCGGTGTCTTGGCAGAAGCTCTCAAGGTGAAAATTTTGAGTGAGCGGCATTTCAAATTCAGAACAGATGATCAAACCGGTGTCGAAAATGCAGAGTAGCTGGCAGCACCAGATGCAGATGATATCTGGCAGAGAGAGAATTTGGCGCCTGAATCTCAAACAGAAAAAGTCCGAGGAGTGGAGCTGAAATGAATGTAACTGTGGTTATCATCTCAGGTATGTGTTTCCTTTTCTCACATTGCCCCTTTTAATGCCAAGTGATAAAATGCCTCTCGTGTCCAGATTGGGGCCAGTTATCTTTTAAGTGGATTACATTTACACCTGGCGCTCAAATGCGCCTCATGCATTCACACTGGATTGGATTTCTCTTTCCCTCTAAAACACCAATCGTCATGGGAATTGCTAAGAAACTGGCATTTTTTACATGCACTTTTTCTTAGCAGTGGAAAATATCGTCTTGGACAACATGCAAATCGTGCACGAAGGGGAAGGGCCTTTTGTGCTTGGCTAGTTTGCAAGAAGGCTGCGAGTTTACAAGTTTATTGTTGTTCCAACACGTAGACAGGAGAAGCGATGCATTTCCACTACTTTGTGAGTGCAATCCAGTGTATCTGACCACATCTGGAGTTGGTCTGAGCTACTGGATCTTCTCTCTGGATGAATGCGGATGCCATGTATAAAGGTTGCCTGAGTCAAAACTCTACCTATACGTTTGTTATCATGAGACACCTTGGACTGCAGCACACCTGGTCCAGCCATCATGCTGGACTGCAGTCAGGAAAGGATATTTAGGAGGAGACTTCTGCAAGGAGGCTCAGTCTGAAACAGTGTTTCAGAGATTACTGAGTTATGACTCTGTCTTTGGACATGAGAAGATCAAAACATGTCTGCAGTTTATCAAAGACAAACTGTTCACAGGTTTTGACCGGAGATAAAACACTATGAAGCAAACAGCTATGAAGCTAGTTGGTTAATAGACTAACAATAACAAAATCTGTTTGGCCCTGAGAAACAATTCTCCCAAGTGTTGATCCTGGGGAAACTACTGGTCTGAGGGAACTACTTGCCAGTCGCCAGTCACATATCACTCACATACTGTAATATTGTGCTTTTCCTTAGTAGTTTGAATTCCACTATCATTTTTTGCTCTGTAATAACCGCTGTTATATAGCTTTATTTTCATTTTGCCCTCTTGTACACTGAAGTCTGAAACAGATAAATCTTAATTTACCAAACCACCCACCCACGCTATCTCAGTTTTGCACAGCCAAACAGAAATGACGCTTTTAACCGATTTTTTTGAGTGCAACAAATCTCTCTTTTCAGCTGAGATTGTGACTGATTAATACAGTAGCACAGAAAGCAGCAGCTGAGGGAACGGCGCCACTGAAAAAAATGGCAGCCAAATGATTACATCCTCAAACCCCAAACAAACAGAAAGTCAGCTGCATGCAGTCGCTCAGTGTGACTTGTGTGCAGAAATGTCTTGTTTTCCAGCCTGCGGTGCAGAAAACTCCATATTCATTTGGCTTATCTAGTCTGCCGTCGTGACATCTATCTCTGCGGGGTTCACACGGAGTTCCCCAGCCCGGAGCCTGGCTCTGTGTGTGGGCGTGCTGCTGCGTGTGTTTTCGCCGTGCGTGCATTATTTGTGCTCATCGCCGCATGCACACCGATGATCAGGCATGTGTGCGCGCGGGTGCATCGGCCGGCCTATCGGCGTATCAGACCGAGGGCGAGGGAGTGCTCCTGTGTGCGTGCACGCATGGGTGAGAGTGCAAAGTGTGTGCGTGTGTGCGTGCATCCGTGGATATGCGCGTGCGTGAGCGAGGGAGAGAGAGAGAGGCTGACAGAAGCAGCTTGGGTTCCTTGATGAGGCGTTGATGTTGCCTTTGATGCCGGCTTCCCCTCCGTATCAGATTACACTGAGCAGATGATAATCTAGCCGAGGCCTGGAGAGAGAATTCTGCATACACCACCGTCTACAACTCATCAGCTGGATCCACTCTCTCTCTCTCTCTCTCCTGCTCTCTCGCTCTGTGTGGCACCACGTATTTCAATGCTGTAACCATTAGACGCCCAAGGCAGTAAGCCAGCTAGCACTCTGTCCCATTACTCTGTCAAGGGTAATATCAGAAGCTGGCTCTGAGGGGAAACTTTATGCATCCTGACCCCTCCGCGTATTGTACTACTTCTGTTCTCAAAGCCACAGAACCAAAACACAAGCGCGGCGGCACTTTTCCTCTCTCGTTGTTTACAGTGGATAAAACAGCCCATTAAATGTTTTTCATTCTAACCAAATGTCAATATGTCAGGCTGCATTTATTTTCACCCTCCTCCTCAGTGTGCGTACATCGCTTTGAGCACTGCTGCTGAGCGTTTATAGGTGGTGTGCGTGCGCGTTTTTTTTTTTTTTGTGTGTGTGGTTTTTTTTCTTTTCCGGGTAGCGAGGGTTTTTATTGGCATCAGGAAGGCATTTCTTCCTTTTGTGCGGCTACTGAAATGAGAGGCAGAAGGAATAATCAAATAAATAACAAGCTGTTGAAATTCAGACACACGTTCACCCACCGGCTGTTCTGAATATTAATGCAGTGTTTGCTTCAATGCTGTGAGTGACTGTGTGTGTCTGTGTATGTTTGTGTGTGTGTGTGCATGTATGTGTGTGTGTACATCCGGACAACACAAGAGGAGAGAAAAATATGCATCGATTTAGAGTCCTTTGAGGCTTTAGTGATATTGACCCAAATGAAGATGTTAAATTCCACATGAATGATAATGCACTGGAGGAAAAAATTAATACTTATGGAAATTACAGGTTGAATAAATATTTACCTGAGCGGACCTATTATGCGCAGCGGTATATTTTGCTTATTATTCATGACCTTACTCAAATAATAAACCACAATATTGTCACTCTTGTCCCTTAAGTATCTTCAAACACTTAATTGAGGCGGGGTTACTGTTATTAAAAGATAAAGTCCTGGAGTTTTTAATGAGGTTGGAGAGGTTAAATAATAATTAGACTCGAGGGATCCACATCCTATCAGTTCTATAGAAACATGAACACATTGAATCATCCATGCATGAGCCCACCCTTTGCCAATATTCATTATTTTGTGTACCTGTGACCAGAAGATGCTGTAGCTGAGGTACATGCCCTGACCTTTGACCTGTGTTTAACCTCCCATTGACCTGTGCCACAGCATCACCTCATACATCAGTGTTACATGTCAGTAGTAATGACTTTTAATACTCTGTTCAACACCAACCTTTCCGTCTCACATCTAAAATGCACATATAGACCTTTACCGGCTTTAGAGAGGAAAACTGTGTTACATATCATCTACGATACAAGTCTACTCCCACATAAGCATCACTTTCCATATCAAATTTATATAATGACACAGGAAAGGCGATCCGCTGCTTCGAGAGAATGCATTGTGTAACGAGAAGATGTCAACACGTGTCCTCTGATCCATTAGTGAAATACATACTTGCATGAGCGCCTCCAAGGGATCTGCAAGGAAATTCCTAATTACACCGCATGTAACATGATTAATACGACGGAGTGCTCTGAATTCCCAAAATAAATGACACTTCAGAGTCAAAGCAAATAGCGCGGCAAAAAGACAGTCTGACATTATTGTGCTCTCTAAATAAATCTTATCCCTGGAAACCCCAATCTACACAAAACTAATTGATATTGTCTGCTCTACACAAAATCCATACATAGCCATACGGTTGGCTGGCTTCCCCAGATGGTGTAAGGCAGAGGGGTGTTTGTGTGTGTGAGAGAGTGACAGCTGAGATGCATGGGGAGTGGATGAGGGGCTGAGCGTTAATGTTGGACGCAGGCTGGTGATTACAGAGCTGGAGGTGCAACAGAGCCTCTGTCACTTTGGCTCAGCCCGGCAGCGGAGAGCGCGGCTCTTATCTCCAGATAAAAGGAGCATGTCCGAGCAACAGCTTAAACGCGTTTAAGGAGCAGCTGGTCACGCAAACTGGGGGATTAGCATCTGAGGTGTACACTTTATTCTCCGAACTGCTTTCTTTATGGATAAGAAATACATGATTTGTCAGAGCGATTTTGAGTTTTAGGGAATTAGGTTTCAGGCAGATGGGCAAATAAGGGAGACAGATAACGTGCTCATCAGCTTTATGAGTTGATGACACAACGTCACTTCATGCAGGGAGCGCAGTTTCTCCTCTGAGGAATCTTAATGAGAAATCCTGTGTTGCATGAAATATATAATCTGAATCTTATTTGACCATCTCAGCGCTGGGTATATTCACACTATGCTCTTGAATCATTTGTCTTAGGGTTTTATGAACTTGCTTTACTTCAGAATTTACAGACATGGCAAATGTAAACCTTTAACAGCTTCAAAATACATATAAAACTAAGTTTAGTCTTCATTCCTTGCATCAAAAGCTCAGCCACTACATTTCCTCCTGCAGAAGTCTTTGATCTAATAGACCACTAACCATAGCAAAGCTAGCAGTGTGGTGATGGTTTAAAACAGGGGGTGCCATACCACAAATACAAATTGGGCCTTTGAGCTAGTACCGTACGCTCCATGCATCAGCATAAGGCAACTCTCTGGAGCCGGGGAAGGCAGAATAAATTTGTGCTTACTGAAAACTGCGTTTCCCCCCCCCTCCCATTCGTTGGTGGTGGTGACTTTATCGTTAAAAGAGAAAAGTGGCACTGCCAGTGGTAAGAAACGGAGTAAGTGCAGATAAGACAAGTGTTTCTGTGGGAGAGTGGGCTTTTGTCTTTAAGTGAACTACCACTGAGCCAGCTGCTTCAAATGGACAAATGGTACACATGACAAAAACTACATGACAGGAGCTGGCAACTCAACTGTCATGTGTGTCTGTGCATGTATGTGTGTCTGTGTGTGTGTGTGTGCTGCTCTATGAGAGCCCTGTAATACCATCTGCTAGCCATGCTGACAAAGATAACACATAATATAATGTCTTGCTATATTTCCCGGTATGACTCATTAAAATACTGACTAATATTTGAAATGGACATGATGGTGAGTCAAGTTCACATATTATCTCTGCATAACAGCGGCCAACCCCACCGTTGTTCATTATGTTAATTAAAAATGCATGCTACATTCAGAGACGTCAAATCAAAGGAA
The DNA here is from genome assembly GCA_900302615.1 of Holocentrus rufus. Taxonomy (NCBI): domain Eukaryota; kingdom Metazoa; phylum Chordata; class Actinopteri; order Holocentriformes; family Holocentridae; genus Holocentrus; species Holocentrus rufus. Next base: position 44,747 of record OMLF01027392.1, read on the forward strand.
ACTAAGGAGGGACTTAAGTGCGCTGATACTGGACTTCAATATCGAAGTTACTTGCATTCGGGGAGCATTTCAGGACATAATAGGAAGTTGTTATTCATAAAACTTCCACCAGACTTATGCAAACTGAGGTGAGTTCAGTCTCTGTGGGTCAAAACCAGGACAGCCTCGTTAATGAGATGCAATCTCTATGACGGCCAGTCACCCAACACCTTCAGTAACGATCTCTGGAACAGCCTGCAACAGTTCCTTGGTTTTTAAGGTTTTCTAACAGGCCATATAAACTACCTGCCAAAACACCATTAGCGTTTGGATCTGGACAGGCGTGGAACGTAATACCCTCTCACTATCTGAGCTGTTCTTGGCAGTATCACATGAAGTCGCCTACGATCTTTAACCTCTTTCACCTCTGTGACCTTAAGGTGAGTGAGAGCTGTCCAGGTCTGAGATCTGCTCAGCTTTAGATATCTGTCACATTGATATCTATTTGGAAGTTTAAGGTGCACTGGGGCCCTCTGTCTAAACAGACTGTGGTTAAGGGAGGTTATCCGAGGGGAAATCCACACTCCTCTCTTTGTTGAGTCTGCTACTTTTGGGTTTGGTATACTGAGATACTCTGAACACCCACGTTGGGATTTCTTATTTTTGTGCGAGGCAATGTTTGGTCATACATCAAACCCAACTCAATGTACTGGACTTCAGATTAAAGTTTTTACTATTACAGGCTTGTTTATAGCTGGCTTATTAGTATTCAATACTGTGGGATAAGCAGTGGATTATTTCACTGAACAATGTAGTTTTGCAAAGTCCTGAGAGCCAACTGTTGGCGCAGTGTTGCCTCACCACCACGGTGGTCTGCGTAAACTGAGAATATTAATGCACTGCCCATAGGGGAGACAACAAAGATAATCAAACTGCTGTGTTCGGGTTTTGAATTTCATCATGCATTAGTGTGCTACCTCGTATAATTTTGCCTTTCATTTTTGACATTCCTACCGAGCTTTTAGTCCATGGGTAGAAGCTATTTTAGATCCAGGGTCAGGGCGATGATGATGTGGAACATGTCCAACAGAAATGAACTGAGCCCAGAGTGTGGCGTCAAAGCACATCCAAACAAACAATGCTGGCTTGTGTCTGGGAGATACTGGCACGTCTGTCCGTATCAAAGAGCCCAAATTGTAGAGGGGATATTTCTCCCAGCCCTTGCAGCCAAAACAAGTCCGGTTATTCTGTGTGAGTCATAGTTCTACTACGGGAGAAAAGTGAATTTGAGTGCCAAAGTACTGATGACTTGACAGATGAGGCTTCAAATCTAGCTCGGAGGTAACAGGAACCTTGCTGCAAGTGCAATTGTCGAGAGCTGTTGCGGAACAATTCCTGGAAGGCTTTCTCTGGCCCAAATGTGACTTAGAACTATGACAACTACCTCTGAGCCATTTAGCAGTCTGCTCAACGATGCACCATCCTCCAAGTCATTTCATAAAAGCAGAACTGTGAATACTAGAGTTGTTTTTCAGAGGAATTCAAACCAAAAAACAGAAACAAAGAAATCTGGCTTTATTTATGCACAGGGGTATATCTTCCTGCTGTTCCTCTGTTCATCTCCCTCACTTTGCCTACCTTCTGATGAGGGTTTGATCTGTGAGTATAGCCTGAAGTATCCGTCTCTCACACAAAAGAGGCTATAGCAAAGCAAGCTGCATTCATTCATATCATCTGGAAAACAGAGCTTTGCAGGAGAAGAGCTTGTACTATGTTAGATAGGGCTCTATGAATTTTCATCCCCCCAGTGACTTTTAGACCTTGACTGTATAATGAATTCAACTTATTAGTCTCCAGTAGCTGTCTCATTAGCTGCCTCTCCTTTCCTGCATGCATATATTTATTGCTAAGCAAAAATGACACCAAAGGAAACCTTCTGTTAAATTCTCATTTGGACTAGACCAGGCCTCCTACTGTCAGCTAAGCTTATATCTCCAGGGTGGTTTAACATGTTATAATTACCCTTCTGAATGCTTCCACATGTGTCTAAATCTTAATGAACTTGTTCATGGATCGGATTTCCATCACCTCTGCACTTCCTATATCAGTTGCTTATTCAACTTGAATTGAAGCTGGAGCAGTGTAGCGAGGTGAAATGAGTAATGCTCAGATCTGCTGGGAGCCATCGCTGGGGGAGTTTTATTTCCACTGAGATGGATGCTGATATTGCCCGCTGCACAAATATCAGCAAACAGTCTTGTGTGGTTGTCATTAGCAATGTGACGCTGCAGTGCCATCTCTCCTAGGTTTTATCCATAATATGAAAAAAAAGCTGTTTGGAGTCATTATTCTAGTTAGACTTGGGAGCATTTTCAGACAAAAACATCCACTCTTTTCCAATCTGCATTAAAAAAAATAAAGGATGCGAGACAGAGTGAAGGAGGAGGGCCACTGCTTTCCATCAGCACGACAGCTCTCAGCAGGTAGGAAAACAGCATGCCTGCAGCAGATTTAAGTTTGATTACAGCACTTCTGCCATCTCCTGATTGTGTCAACTTAACAAAGCATTTCCGAGTCAAAAACACAGACCACCCATGCAGAAAGGTGGCTGCGCTGTACAACAGCGGAGCCCATTATCCTAGCTTACTGGCCAAACTCACCACAACAAGCTCTATGGCAACCCTGCTGTGTTATTCTCCCATGGCTTTTTTTAGAACCACTGTGTTCATTTCCTGTACACTACAGTGCGGATACTAATTACAAGATGTTACATTCTTTTGTGGCGGAAATGTTTCCCAGGCAACATCAAGCCACCCGGCCAAAGAACATCGCCGTTTCGATGCTTTATTTAGAATATTTGATCTGGAAAATGTATTCAGGTGACTGATCACATAAACCAGGGAAGAACCTTTGTTCATCACTCAAATTTATGTTGAGTCCTCCGGCTCTGAGCAAGTCATAGTACAGAGCAACACAACAATGAATAAACAGTTATTATTCTGAGACTCATCAGTTTGGAGCTGGAAGATCCCTGGGCCTTTCATTCTCTGTCATGGAGAAAGCAATAAAATGAAATTAAAAATAGAACAGAAACAAGTCTAAACAGGACTAAATATGGGCAGCCTTGCATATATCCTGAACGTGTAGAAGTAACAAATTACAACTACTGCTGCTATTGTAACTGAATAACTTTTTGTGTACCTGTAAAACAGTAATTTTACTTAAGTATGTTCTGACCAAAGTATTTTTTTTTTACTACTTTTCAAATGACCTCTGTTACAGACTGTTTGTATGTTCTCCATAAGCAAGCTGCATCACAAAAATCTTGTAAATCCCATTTGCATAAAATTTGTGCAAGCACATAGCAGTAACATTCAGTAAAAGTGTAACATTAAGTGCTCAAATTTATCTGTAACACCTCATTTAGGTAGGAGCTTAGTTAGCATTATCCAAAAAAGCTATCTGTCCAGCTACAGTGTAATTGATTTGATTTGTGTTTGTCTGGTTGTTGTCTAACTAGTTTGCTAGCCTTGTGAGCCAGCTGAATAGCTAATAGCTAAAGAAGCACCAATGTAGTAATGATATGGAATAATAGGGATTGGGCAATTTCATTTTTTTTTTTTCACATCAAAGACAGAACAAGGACTTGGATTTCGGAATCCAAGAATGCAACAC
>OMLF01027392.1:48420-77035 GCA_900302615.1 Holocentrus rufus
TGGTTGGGTGTTTTTTTTTTTTTTTTTTTTTTTTTTTTTTACATCAAAGACAGAATAAGGACTTGGATTTCAGAATCCAAGAATCCAACACTGAACAGAACCAACTCTATAAAAAACATACAAATTGAAATACTGCAGGCCTCTTGTTCTTTTCAAATTGCAGTGTTATTGCATAGTTAAGTGTTGCATAGATTCTATCATGTAAGTTTTACTTTGAGTTCAATTTAAGTGGGATTTTATTTTTACTTAAGATTTTTACACCAGTATTTTTAAATCTACCCTTGGCACCACCGCCCTTGATAGGATATCTTGATTATTTTCCCCCTCAAATTGTGATGGCTGTTGCTTTTTCTCATCTCTGAGCTGTCTGAAATGTTTTGCCTGAGCTTTAGATTGGCTCTGACAAATTAAATATCTGCCATGAATTTAGAATGGTTCTTAGTCTCCTATCACTTCCCCACATTTGTTTCAGACCTGATAAGGTTATGAGATGTGATATGCTTCTTGTAGGGAATGAAAATGTTTTACTCGATAAACAACACAACAATAAATAGCTTTGGGAATCATCAATGAATACTTTCTTAAACAATAATTTTTAAAAATGATAAAAGTTATAGAATAGAATAGAATAGAATAGAATAGTACTTTATTGTTCACATAGGGTGGAAAATTGCATTTGGTCCATCTGGCAGACATCAGCAAGGACAGAACAAACAGTCAATGAGACATCGCAAAAACCTTAAATCATTAGATAAAATGACAAGAAAAGAAGAGTGGAAAGAAGAGGGAATGAGAAAATAAAATTGATTTCATGGTGCTGTTAGAAAAGTTTAAGAAATTGAAAGAAGACCTGTGATGAGCTAACTTGTTTATCTCGGCTGACCAAATTTTGTTGTGAAGTCATTGCGAGCTAAAAAAAAAAAAAAAGAACACTTCAGGGAAACAAATTTAGTTTGCTATCAGGGTGTTAATTTCCTCTCTTACAGCCACTCCATGTTAAATAAAACATTGCACATTTAAATCTGCACTGTCTTGCGATGCCAGCACCACCTCTGAATTAGATCAAAGCAGTCTGAGTCACATGCCCCACGTCATCAAACAAAGTCACACACCATCCAGTCCGCAGACTGCACTAAACTGACACTCTTAACTCATTGACAATCACGATGCGCAGTCTGGCCCTCTGTGGCTATGACAGCCATTAGATCACAGCTCTAAATCTCCCAACATGGGCTCATATCCTAATGGAGCACTACAGCTTCTGAGTGAGGCTCTAACATCATCAAAAGGGAATGAAACCCAATTTATTTTTATAATGGTCACAGATAGCATCAATCAGGCACAGGGCTCATTACGGTGGAATACTGATCAGTATTTGGGTGTAAGCCCATCGTTAGAGGCACGAATGAGGTGAAGTCACTCAACTAGTAGTGGATACTTATCCCCAGTGTGAAGTGGAGGTCTCAACTCCAAACTACTTCACTCCTGATGCTCACTCTCTCATGTATTTTAGGGTGATTGATGTCATGCATTAGCATGGATTGAGGGCCAGCCTAGCAACAGAGGCAGTATTTGTGTGCTCTAAGCAAAACACAAACCTAATAACCAGGCACAGAGGGATCATAAATAGCCAACCGTATCATCTGCTGGGGAATAGTGGAAGAAAGCTGGAATAAGAGACTATATCGGTGTAGCTGGTCACATGGGGACTCAAAAAATGATAGGCCTAAATGTTTCATCTAAAAATAAAGCCAAGATCTAGACAGAATAGTAATCCTGCATGAGTTCGTGCCTTTACAAACTTGAAAGCTTGGCAGATAAAAGATACAACAGACCAAAATAAATAAATAAATTTTTTAGAAAGCATAATACATACCACAGACTTTGAAGTGAATGTTTGAACAGAAATAATACGAGGATGTTCATAAGATAGGCCTCGCGTACTGCTCTGTGTAATCTCCAAATAGCCCAAAACCTTCAACTGCACTTTTCTTCATCAAACCTCTGACAGATTTGGGTTTCCTGCTGTGTTGTGATCTACTGTAGACTGTTCGCAGCGGCTGCTGCAGTAATTGGTGGCCTAATATTTCCTTCTATTCCTCAGCCAGAACAGTGAGTAACATGTAGACAAACCATTAAGCGCTGTGTGCTTTTGGTTAACATACCAGCCTGTTAATATTTAAGATATGTTCCCCTCAGAATGTGCTTTACTTTTGCTGTATATTTTAAGCTGATCTCAGACATAAACAGTAAGAGGCTAGACTCTCCATCTGTGTTGCATGCCTGTTTAACTGTGCAGCATTTTCTATTTTCAGTCCCAGTGTGTGTATGTGTGTGTGCATGCATGCATGTCCGTGTATTTATATGTTCTGCTTCACATCCATTAAGCTCATTACACAACCCCTCTCACCCACTTCTTTGCAAACAACCACATCACCATGATGAATCGAACCCTGCCCTCTTATAGCATGGACGTCGCAGGAAGTTCGGCACAAACAATGCGACAGCGAAGGGCACTCTGTGAAAATATAGGGGGGCAAAAAAAACAATAATGCATGTAAAACCCTTGTTAAAGACCAGAGGAGGAGCAGAGGAGTATAAAGGAGGGGGAGTGCGGCGGGGAGGATTTCAGAGGATGGGAATCCCTAGCCGCGCTGCACATGTTGTCGTCTGACAGTACACTGAAGCTTTCACCAGAAGTAAAAAGAGAGAGGGAAAAAAATATGAGACGCCACTCTAACAAGCCTCTGGGGACCTCAGCTGCCTGGCTCTTCGAAGAGGGAACAGCTTGCCTGATGTAAAATGCTTTAAAAGACCCCAACAGAAACAGGCTGCTATGCTCCGTGCACATATTATTCCACCCGCACACAGGCCACAGCAATGTATTGTATATCTGTTTGGTCAGGTGCTACCCGCAACGCGGTCACAGAACAAACAGGACACGGAACAGGTAGAGCAACTGTAAACAACGGCAGAATTTGTTCCAAAAAAGCCTCGCAAACACTTGAAGTTTTGTCTAAACCCTTTGTTTATCCACGGAAGCTTGATTAAGCACACACAATTTGTTTTCAGCAACGCTCCGCTTCACATTGGTGCAGTTACACACATTTACAGAGGCTGCTCAGCACAAACACAGGCTCCTACTGAGTTACCAACATCTGGGGATCGATGCATCCTTCAGCAACACCTCGAAGGCAGTTGCTGAGGGAAGGGGGAGTGTGTCTTGTTCGCCACATTGGTTCAAATTCTGAACTGTGCTTCTGCCAATTTTGGTTTTTACAATTTTCTACTTCACACAGCGCACATTCAGAGTGGGAAAAAAGGAAAAAAAAAACAACAGGAGACAATGATGCCATTGCCAACACTGATTGCAATAAAAAAAATCTTCTCTTTACATTTGCAAAGTTAACATACCCCTCTTGTTCCTTAAAAGAGAGCAGTGAAGTTAGTTTATTCAAAAAATTAAGTCAGCGACATACATTTATTCACTACTTACAGAACAGAGCTTTGTAATAGTTTCCATGCAGCTTGTGTGAGCCTACATGATCTAATAGAGTGGATATGTACTGGATGTTCAGGCTTGGACATACTGTACAACCAGCTAAAGCCTTTGATGGTATTGGAGTCACTTCCAAAAGCAGTTTCTGGATAGTTGAAAATAAAACACTGTCATAAATGTTAGAGGTGTGGATTTTATGGATATGAGGAGCAGATTCGTCTTCTAAACTGTGTTCTGAAATTTGACTAGATATGAAACCTATGCACACAGTTCCTCACTGTCTTCCATTTCAGTCAAATTTATCTTCAACAAACTTGGCATAACCAGTGAGGTTTTCACCCCTTCCCTCTCGCCTGGAGACACGAAGAATTTAAGAGTCTGTTTGAGCTGTGAGGTCACACTGTCACGCTGACTTAAAACCACAGCCAAAATCAAATGGTTTGTTAACCAAGTTTGCACCAAACTCAGAATTTAGCATTCACTTCACATTTAACAGATTCAGTTCAACATCGCATGTTACAAGTCGCATATAGGGACCATGTATGTTTTATCTCCACCGGTAATAATAACAAAGCATAAATTTGACAAAGAACAAAACGGTCTTGGCTAAGCAAAATGTGCTCATATTCCATTAATCTTACTTAGCACCAGTGCATGAGCAGGTGTGACGGACGCTTCGTTGTTATTCTCACAATGCATCATTTGCTAGCACTTTTAATCCACGGCTTTCTGCACAAGGTTATAGGTGGTTCTGTATAATTAATGAAAATTCAGCTGAAAACAAAATTGGGTTTCCACTTTCCATAGCCGTATTAAGAGCATTCCTAAGAAACTGTAATAATCTCATACTGTGTTATCAACTTTGTTGTCTTTATTTCAGCGAGAAAAACCTTTGATAGATTAGAACAAACATTCATTAGACAACTGGATTTATTCGTTATGTCTATGATGTAGGAGTGCTGATATCATGCACCAGTGAGCGCGATGGAAGCATATGCACAAGGCATTATGAATGCATTACAATTCCTCAGAAATGCCCATATAATGCACTATAATATGGAAGTCAAAGGAAGAGAATCATAGAGCAAGACCACACATTTGTCATTCCTCACATTTCTCATAGCAGCCTGGAATTTGGTCCCCACAGCATTGCAGAGTGCCAATTTTAATTAAAGTGAACGTGTGAGGCATCTCATTACATAAACCAAAAGATGGATTTTGTAAGACATCCTGACGTTCGCCCATGCCAAAAAAAACAGTCCCCGCCAACAGGGTGAAACTTTGGTGAATCCAAATCGAACATCTTAATCATTTCTCTCTCTGCTTGTCTTGTTCCCATCAGATGGCCTGCAACGAAGCAGCAGCCATGTGAGAGGAGCTGTCAGCAAGCAGAGGATGCCCACGTCCAGCTAAAGCAGAGCAGCTCTTCCCTCCCTCCTGCTCCCTCCCTTCTTCCCATATGAGGACGAGAAGATGACTATCACCAGCCGGCAGTCCTTCAATGTCCTGACGGTCATCTTCCTCCTGCTGTCCACTGCAGGTCTGTCAAATCTGATGTGTTTATCAGTCTATCTGCCCCCCCAAAGTTTATCTGTTATCCATTATGGAACCTTCTGTCTCTCATGCAGCAGTTTCAGGGTGTGCTCACACTAGGCAAGGTTGGAGCAGTTTGTTCAAACTCAGTTAATCCTTTCAATCCGTTTGTTTGGGCAGATAACAGCAATGCCACTCGAACTCAAATGGTGCAAAATAAGTGCACTGTGAAGAATGCAGATCTTAGTAGGGATGGGTTCTGGCACGATTCAATCTGATTCTGATTTACCAGGTCCTGACATGATTCAATACTGATTTTGATGTGATTACACACTCAATCAGTTCAGGATATATCAGAAATAAGGCCAATTTTGCAGCTTCATCCGCAGCATCTGTCTTTAGGTTTGATGGTCCTGGCTTCAGTGCGGGAGCTCTCACCTTTGTTCATTCATTCATTCAAAACACACAATTTGGGCGACTAGGTTTCTGTAGAATAGTAGTTCAGCAGACATTTGTAGGGCAGGAGGTGTGTTACAAATAACATTTAGCAAATATCTTTGCACATCCACTGAAAAAAAGATTTCTCTTTATTCTAAGAATCAATATGAATTGTTCAAATGAAAATCGGGATCAATCGGAAAATCAATATTTTCCCAGCAATGTCTCAGTCTATCTCCAAATGAGCTGCAGTGTGGTTTATTGGAACTGAGAACACACAATCACAAAACGCAAGGGTTTATGAGTATAAGGAAGCAGATGTTGACATCTGCCAGCTGTTACTCATGCTTGGAAAGCCTAGCAGAAAATGAACAGAGAGCAAACCACAGTCTCAACTGATGGACACATTCGGCTTTTTCTTCATGTGATGTAATGAACAACAAAGAGGTAAATTACAGACAAGTAAATTACAAACAAGTCCATCATGCTTAGCTAACCTTAAAGTGACTGGAGTCGGACTTCCCCTGACTCCCCTCCACTGCCAAAACCTCTAACTTTGAGGGATGACAGGTTACTAAAACTCAGTCCAATAAACCAGCCACTTCAGAGTCCATGGGCAATTGAACCCTGCTTTGCACAGTGTGTACCTAAATGAAGCAGTAGGCAAGTAATCTTCTTTACTCTGGTTTAAACCAAAGAAAACTAATTGCAAGTGTGACTGCACCTTCAAATACGAGGCAGTAGCACTAACTGACAGTCGGTTGTGGCTTACTGCTGTGGGGAGGCCCCTTCCTGTCACTTTTTCAGCTCACAGGTTGTAAACATAACGCAAGAGTCAAACTGTTTACTGTATCCTAAAATTAAAGAGGTGTTAATGAAATTAACAAGGCGGGTACGTTTACAACAGTGTCATTACCAGAAGCAGCTGTTTTTCATTTGAAAATCGTGAGACTTCCTCTTGCTTCGTCTCTTTCTAGACCTTTAAGTCTTGGATCATTAGAGGACTTCATGGTCCACTTCCAATGCTGAGGGGCTCTGCTTCCTTATTGACAATACGCTTCCCTACAACCACTGACCTCTCCTTTATGTGCCAAGGATTTATAGGATATAAATAATGTGGGCTGATTTCAGACTCATCAAACTAGCAATGAAAATAACTATCTTTCAAATGTCACGTCGTCTTGAGTGGCATTTATGGATAAACAGTGTGATTCATCATTTGAGTGAGTGCGATCTAGCACAGAATTTTAAAAGAAGAGGCAAGCCAGGATCAAGTCAAATGTGAGTAAGATCATGCTGCAATTTTACAGTCCATTATGTTGGATTCGATTCGGCGACTTGTCTAATCAATGCAAAAGACGACTGGAGAGTTTTTTCCCCCTCTTACTGTAAAATCTGCTTCAAATCCTGCTATGAGCTTCATTACCACTGCTTCCACCTTTTCATTCTAACGTCCTTATTCTGCAGAAAACATGTCAATTAGAGCTGTTGAAGGGAAGATGGCATAGATGGAAGTGGCCATACTAGGCCTATTAAAGCCTGAAAGAGCGTCCTGCTTTCATATGCTGATCTGTCCCCGCCTGGTATAATTGAAAGACTCCCATCAGTCGTCATATAAGTGGACCTTGACACCAAAATACAGCAGAACTTACTTGCAAGGTAGCCATTTTCTGGTGTCTGTTGATGAAAGGAAAAACACTGGACAAAGAAGCCAAATTAGATTAAATTGATTTGAGTGTACTTTACACAGAAGTGTTGCAATATATTTTACGTTGACATTGAGAATGATGAAGTAAGAAATTAAAGGGGTCTACAGTCATAAAAACATCAAAAGGCACCAAAATTCAAGTCCAAGCAGAGGAAAACAGCAACATTAATGTGATGTCACATGAGCATGTGTGTGCTATGCATGTGCCTTCCTGTGAGTGAGTGAGTGTGAGCTTGTGTGTGTGTTAGCATGCATTTTGGGTGGGGTTGGGGTACAGCGCATCATTTCATGCAGCTTTCACATCACTTCTATGCAGCTAGCAGGAATGCTCAGGAGGCAATCTGTCTCCAAGAGAACTCAAACACTTATTTTTTGTCTTACTGATAATGTAATGTGAAAGCATGTCAAAAGGCTGATCCTAATTGGTTATGATGGTATTGAACAAGTGGGTTTGTCCTGGTCCATTGAGAGGTGTGTTAACCATCATCAGCCGTCTAAATTGACACTCATTATGTCCGGTCCATTTCTCTGACAGGTAATTGGTGATTATCTGCAGGAGCCTCAGCTGCTGCTGAATGATGTGTCTGTGATTTTCAATTGCCAAATGAAAGCTTATTGGTGATCAGATTTCATTTTCCATTGAAATAATGTTTCCTGTTTGTTATGCCGACGATGAACATTTTTATCTACTCTGGAAACCCAATGATTTGAATGGCTCAGCTACTAGCAGGGAATGCTCCAGTGACATGAAATTATGGATGTCACACTTTTCTGCAGCTAGATGAAAACAGAAACTAGAAAATTTGGGTATTGTGGAAGTGGTAAACTCTTAGTTTACCACTTGTATTTACGACTTTGTCAACCATTTGAGTGCAAAGTATCAGAGGTCAGCTTGGAAATTTCAAACTTTATGAGTTGACGAGGTCCACCCGAATACACCACTATTACGTTTATTTTCATGTATCAGTGTTTAAACAATGGGGCATCAGTGACAGATGCAATCAGTTTTGGACATTCAGTATTCCTGGTTGGCCCCCAAAAAATATTCAACTTAAGCATTGACGTATAGGTGAAGAGTGTTCAGTTGAGTTCATTTAGCAATCGTGTAGTAGTCATTTAAAATTTGTACGTATAATTGGTGGTAAGATATAGTATGTTCTTTTGTGGTGCTGCCTTTGGATAAGAATAAAGGCAACAAGGCTACAAGGGCCGGTATGCTTAATACTGAATGTCTCCTGCCCTTATTTTACCTTACATCTATCCAGTACCCTCTAAATTATTATAAAATGCATTCTTTCAATTCATATCGCCTACTGCAGGCTAAATTTTATTCCTTGGGGGCCACTCATCATCATTGACTCTAATTTTCTATGTTTATTTCCGTTTTTTAAGATTATTTCAAGGCATTTGTGCTGTGTTAAATAGTACTTATTGGGGAGACAGGCAAAGATATGCCTCAGTGATCAGGAGTCAAATGGTGTTATCTTCGCTCACTGAACCATTAAAATGCCTCTTTCATGCAGATTTCTTATATTTCTTTCATTTGGATTTCTATTTCCCTGTGCTGCAGCCCTCTCGGCTCATTACCGAGTGTGTGAACCCTACTCCGACCACAAGGGACGCTACCACTTCGGTTTTCACTGCCCGCGCCTCTCAGACAACAAGACGTACATGTTCTGCTGCCACCACAACAACACCGCCTTCAAGTACTGCTGCAACGAGACGGAGTTCCAGACAGTCATGCAGATCAACCTCACCACCACCTCAGACGGCTACGCACACAAGTGAGTAATTGTAATCATAATAGATGTGACAGGGGCCCACAGGACAATTAGGTTCTCTGGCCCCTAACCCACTCCCACCATCCTGCAATATTAGCAATCATTTGACTTTGTACGTTGGGCTTCTGCCCTGTCAAGCGCCAATCCAGTCAAGTGTCCACTCCATCAGGCCAGAAAAACCAAAGATTACCCAATATAACATGACTGAAAACAGCCAAGATCATGTAAAATTTGTATGTGAAGGCAAACCTACATCTTCATCTGCATCTGACTTCAGGGCTTTTCAGGTCCTTGGAGGTCCAGGGTATGAAATTGATATATAAGGGGTGGGGAAAAATCAATTCTCTTAAGTATCGCAATTTTTTTTTTTTGATTTTTTAATGATTTTTTTAATCGAACCGGCACCCAAGTATCTTGATAGTAAATTGATGAACAGGAACAGCTAAATGTAGCAATTTAATTCAAAACTTAATTCATTCTATTGTACATACGTGTTTTATTTACCACTTTCATATGCAGTATGGCAATGATGCTGCTGAAATAAAACTCATGATATACAATCTCTATAAGTGCATGATTCAACTTTTCCCATGGTCTAGTGTTAAAAAGCAAACAAAAATCGCAATATATCGTAATATCGAAACACAATACAATACACAATACAAAATACATATCGAAACGGCACCCAAGTATCATGATACTATCGAATAGGGGATAAGCATATCGTTCCAGCCCTATTATATAATATATATGCGTATTAACTTGTGAATTAAAACATCCAAAGCTCTTCTAAGTATAAAATAATACTGTGAGGTCCTGTTTACATTAGCATCTTTGTATTCAACAGCCTAAGTCTTGCTCAGTGCCCTGAAACACTGATACATACAGTATATGAATATTTATGTTTATGCACATATGTGTGTTTATTATGAATTTGGGTCACACAGTAAGGAATATATTATGGCTGAGCTGAAACTTGACTACAGTTTAGTGCAAAAATCTATATGAAACCATACCTTGAAATTGAAATATCTTCTTATTTATAATCTTGTAAGATTACCTCTTGCAACATAAAAACAACCTGTTACAGACTGGCTGCTAAACTGTTTCTTCCAAGGACAGCATCACGCATATTGACATAATTTGCCTCCTGCTGAAGAAGATGCTGACATTGATCTACACCTACAGATGTATTCAGATGCACCGCAGAGAAGAGCAAATGTTGAAAGCAGCTCTTCTTGTGGTGTGAGTGGGAAACCTCCACGTGATAGCTCGCACAGGCAGGTGTTAAGTGCTCGCTACTTCATCAAGTATCTCCATATAACATGGCATCCTACATGGCATTACAGCACAGAATGCTGTGCAATGTGAGTGAGTACAACACCATATTAGAGTTACTTATACTATGGTACACTAACACCTGCCAAGCTATATTTATTTCTATAGTGGACACATACAGGCCTAAAGGCACATTCAACCCCTTTACACAGCATAAACAGGTTTAAACTGAGTAAAGGACACAGAAATTATTAGTCTGTTGTTGTGTGGCAGCTCTCAGTGGGAGATATGGGTGACAAAAACACAGCTCTCTCCACTAATGCCCTCTCAGCACGCTCCTGTCTTGGGTGGTTCACACTGCCCTGCAGCAGGTCATGATATTTCATTTTAGTGGCAGATTGCCCGTTGGGCCACTGTTTCATCCCGGCTCAGTGGACAGTAGGGCTGTGAGCTTGATATTTAGCATGGGCCAAGCGAGCAAAACTATCCATGGTGTCGCTCCCTCTCATCCCGCCTGGTGAAAGCAAATATCAGGGACTAGAGGCTTCCTACAATCCCAGGTAAGACCGGGGGTATTCGGTCTCTAAGGGTTTCTAAAGTTACTGAGCTGAAATGGCTTTAGGGCTGATAAGTCGTCCGAGAATGACCTTCAAAAAAATCTACAAAGGTGTGTGACAGATAATCCATTGGATCTGCTTTTCTTCCTTGAAGTTGCCATGTTTAATATTACATAACATTTGTTTTACTTTTGTGGTGATGATCGATCCCTCTAAGGCCTGTGCTCATCGTCTTGCCTGCTAACCCATTAGCTCTCTGAAATGCAGCTCTGCATGGAAAGCCCGTTGCCTTCAAAACCAGCTTAAAAGACATGCAGATTAAATTATAGGCAAACCATGAGTAATGTCTCAAAGGCGCAGGGATGAGGAAAGGTAAATACAATTGAGGATACATTTGAATTTGAGCGCAGAAGCAGTATATGGCCGCCTTGGTGCTCATTCAAGCAGTTCGAATGTTCATTTTGAAGCTATTTATTCAGATAGATATCACCAAGGCCATGTCATTTTCTAACAGAAGTGGTTTCAGTTGAGTTACTGAACTAGAATGACTTGGACTGCATTCATTTAACTGGGCTTCGTTGGCTGCAGTCACACAATCAGATATAAAATGTTCCTACATGATGGAGAGGTTGTGTTTCCCTCTAAATAAATCTTTATTTTGAAGTTGTCCTGTCTCATCTCTGTCTCACAGCGTCGGAAAAATATTTTTTTTTTTTGTCTAATGGAGAGTGAGTGTTGCATCGTAATAGGCCTGAATAATGTTCCATTTGCGGCATTTACCAAAATAAAATCTTTTCAACTCCATGAAAACAAACACCGCATATCACACTCACAGACATTTAGTAACCCTATCCTTTCAAAAGGTGTTTCTCAAATGTAATGGGAAGCTATTTGCGCACCTGTAGACAAAAAAAAACCAATCACATAAATGCAGCTGGAGCATGTAACACATGCAGAGAATTTGTTATAGGTGAAAACTTTGGCGATACTACATAGTTGGGATTAACACGTCTCTTATGCTAATTAAATTCCCTGTCCAATTTAAGAATCATCATTTAAGGCAGCAAATAGAACAGATGGGAGAGTTTATATATTTAATTGATATTTATGTAGGGATGATTTGCTGAACATGCATGCTCTTTTTCAGGCCCAGCCTCATATACAGTACAAATTCACACCTGGGAGCTGCTCAGTAAAACCACGGTTTTCTATTCTTGGCCTCTGAGGAGTTTCACTATTGGGAATTCAAGGCCCTGCTTAAGGGCACCTCAGTAACTCTTCAGTAAGGGAGGAGTGTTTATCACTGTGTTTCCCTGCTCCGACTATACTGTACTAATGCACCAAGTTTCTTTCGCCTGCAGTAACTATACAGCCCTGGTCGGCGTGTGGATCTACGGCTTCTTCGTCATGGTGCTGCTGGCCCTGGACTTTCTCTACTACTCAGCCATAAACTATGAGCTGTGCCGGGTCTACCTGGAGAAGTGGGGTCTGGGAGGACGCTGGCTGAAGAAGGCGAGGAGTCAGTGGCACAGATCCATGCCAGAGGAGAGCGAAGCCCAGGCTCAGGCTCAGCCCATGGTCCCCAGTCACTACCAGCCCAGACACAGCCTCAGAGGGGAGAGCCACAGCCCCACGCTCCTGCCCTACAACACATCCACCGCCTGGTGAGTCAGTGTCTTTCACATAACGATTGCCAGCCTACAGTTTGGCAAGGATTTCTACTGTAAAGCTCAAATGATCAGCAAATAGATTATAGAGGTTTTGCAGCTGCGTCACAAGTCGCTATAGCAACTGATGCTGGTGCCTCAAAGTCCAGTGAAGAAGTGCTTGTGTGCAAATAATGGCTTAATATTTAACAACCTGGCTAGAGAGAGAGAGCAAGATGCCTGAATGAGACGGCTGTGGTGTGGGTGTTTTGTAGATCTGTCCATTAATAGTGAAAGAGAACGGTCCAATAGATTTATTTCCAAGTGCAGGTTCTTGTGACACAGGAAACTGTTTTGTTGTCGTCCCTCTGGTTGTAGTCTCCAGTCCAAATAGTATGAGCTGTAATTTGGGAAGAGTTAACCTAAACATTTAGTTTTTGGCTCTGTGACCTAAATAGTGACAAGCTAATTTAGCAAGGCAACCAGTGTTATGATGTTAATATTGCAGCCACACTAGCTTCCACTAGAGTGAGCGCATCTGTGTTCCCAGAGTCCTTTGTTCTTTCAGTGTTATTTTTTTTTTAAAACTCAAGCCAGCTCATGCTCCCCAAATCCTGTGTTCCCCTGCCATACAAATAAGAGTAATCTCTGGTATACTAAAAAAATACATTCTGTACATGCTCAGAAAATAATGATTAGAAATAGGGACAAGCTGCCTCCAAAGATGAACAGTGAACAAGATTAAAACTCTATTTAGTGATAGTTTTCTATTTGAACTTTGCAATAATTAATTAGAATATAATTAATCCATGTGAGCACTGACATTACAAAACTTAAACAAAGTTGCCATTATTGCTGCTGTGAACATTAGCAACATACATGACAATCATTTGCAACATAACATGAAAATATTTCCCATAAGCCACTAAAAACCTGCCGCTCTACACCCACTTTGTTTACTCCACACTGTACATCTGTTTCTCTGATAAACTGTAAGTGTCCCATCCATCTTTTCATCACGGCTGTCCTCTGCACTGTCCACACACTCACAGACCCAATAAAGGTGTCTGCATTATCCATGTTTTCCAACCGAGCTTATTAAATCACCACCTCTACACTGCACTGTTTCTTCAAGTGTGCCATTTTTTTCCCTCTCCACTTCTCTTTTATCATTTTTCTTTTAAGAGTGACTGCAAGAGAGCAGGAACTAAAAGAAAATTTAACCCAGCACAGGGTCAAGAGTATGAGGCAGGCTCAGACACAACAGCTACTTCATAGACCTCTATTTGTACTTATCGTTTGCTCTCTTTTTTTCTCTTTGCATCTATATATGTATGAGAAAGTAAGTGAACAGACCTCATACAACTGCTGAGACTGCTGCTGCTGCTGCTGTTTAATGTTTTGCATGTGTCTAATTTTTATGCCAGCGATAATGCCATTATTCTTTGTTTATACTGAGGGATCATAGGACCCTGGGTACAAACAGTGGACCCCATACTGGATACATTAGCTCGTGTGTATTTAACAAACAGACTGGGCCAGAAACTACAATTTGCTCGCTAATAAACTGAGATTAGCTTAACACAAAATTGATCAGATGTATTGGTGCAAAACTGTCAGGTCCGAGCCAAAAACAAAAATGAACTAAGTCTGTTAAAATTCTGTTGAATAAGCCACGTCAGGTCATAAAAGAACAACCAGGTGTTCACAGCCGCTGTTGCCAAAGATCTGAGGACCTCCAACATGGCTGCCAGAGGTGGTCTTACCTCACTTGAAAGCCCTTCATTGCTGACGAGGAGAAACTGTTGTACAACACTTGTTTAGCATATTACAGTACAGAGGCAAGGAATTAATGAAAATCCTAGGGCAAGTCTCACTACCATGTGGGTTAGCAGTAGTGGTGCACGCTTAAGAACTAGGTCAGCTTCTTGGTAAGCAGTAACAAGCTCAAACAGCCCATCACAGATGCTCTTTTACTTCATGTCTTTTCTTTTCTTTTCTTTTTCTTTTTTTTTGTTTCTCCCTTTGTTTCCCTTTTCTTGTCGGCCTGTGTTTTGCTTTGTGCTCTGTGTTATGTTATGTAGTGAGCAACATGACAGCACATCAGTCTACCAGGACAAATTAGAGCATCTCTAGCATACTTTTTCTTAGGCAACAGGGAGGAAGCTGAACCACCGAGCTCCCCGCACAGCCTCGCAATTACTGGAGTTCTTCATTATGAATGCATGTGTACACACGCACGCACACACACACACAAGCACACACATGTGATTACTGCCTATAAATGCTAGATGCCGAGTCCACGTGGCATGTTAGCTGTGACTCCCCTTCTCTCCTAATCAAAGCATTTCACTGTTAAGGAATTCATTTCTGCGTACATTTGGTGTCTGACTAAGAAATACAGACTTAATCAATATTTTAAGAACCCTGCCCTGCAACCCACTAATGGATTTTTTTGAGCATCTGATCTGTATTTGTCTTTCATCTCAAAATAGCTACACTCTGTCTCAACACCAACCTCTGTTTAATAGAGAAATTTTCTCACATTCTCTCTGACCAGCTCATTACAGAGCTGTCATTATTAATGAATAGAAAAGAATAAAATAATTTGCAAACTCCAATACCAGCCAGGGGACCCTAACTCACATTTAACCTAATTGTCTTGACTCAGAGTTACATTAGCAAATCCTGATTGAATTTTTTTGAGGTTAAACACCATCTGCTCAATGACCTTCCAATTCCTCTTTTTATTGCCTTTGAGAGCAGTCATAGGACTTACTTTAGGAAACTCTCAGGCTGTATTAAGCTCCGTGATCCTGTTACTTAAAACATACAACATAACTTATAAGGGTTGGACTGTGAACTATACCATGGAGCAACCCCGCTCTGTCTCTTGGTAGACAATGTTCAGGCTTTAGTACAGCTTCACAATCATAAAGCACAGTCTGAACAAACCTAAATTTTGCGTTGACGATTTTTCATCCAGTTCACAGTCTGAGACACTGTGCTCCCTATCTGTCTGACTGGGGCTGAGAGCCTCTTCCTAGAGGTAGACATCTCTCTCTGGCCATGATAATTTAATGAGGGCAGAGGCTTGACAAATGGGTTTGAGAACCAGTGTGGACTGTGCAAGCCAAGGCCAGGACACAGATAGAGGAGTTGGGATCTACAGAGGGATCCTGGGGCTGCTCTGCTCGTGGAAACACGCTTAACTAACACTGGACACGTCCACAGAGGCTCCTCATTAGACATGAAGTCAGTACAGTATGAGAGGACTCATCAATCTCAAACTCGGCCGGTTTACCTATACGGGCAACTCCCCAGCTTTATCAGAAGCACATCTATAAAAAGGTAACGGAAGTGGAGCAGAACGCTCATTGTGAATGACAAAGTAGGCCTAGGGGGTGAGAGCATGCTAACTTCATGGTAATTCATGCAGATGAGCGCTGGGAACTGCATTGCCCTATATGGCACAAAATATTAGGATGAATGATACTCCATTCGGGGTAATCACGTCGAACATCTTTTACAGATGCATTTGTTGAAACTAAGTCTTTATATAAAATTTTCAAAAACGTTTTAAAATAAACAGGGCAGGATTCACAAAGAGCTAATAATAATCTTAAATAATCACTCACATTACTATTACTGTGACAGATGTTGGGGGCCGCTGAGTTTCTGGGGCAAGATCAGAATAGCTTGCTGTCACATCAAGAAGAATAGCTTTGCAGTTTCACACAGTGAAGCACTTATGTATTTCACAATGCAGATAATATTTACGCCTTTCCTTGGCTGTGGTAAGTAACCCTTGTCTGAAGTGTATACTACAGTGGATGTTGCCCACACCATGCGTCATCGGATGGCCTTTGGTTTATTTGCGGGGGTATAAAGCTTTATCCCAAGAGAGGATGCAGGGTAATGGCTGAGAAAACTGGGTCCACTTAGCTGAACATCTGTTGGCCAAATGTAAACAAACACAGAGATGGGGTCAAGTCCCACAACTGGTGCAGTGGCATCCAAAAACAACCCAGTACCACAGCAAATCAGGAATCAAGCAAAACGGTTACTTGGTGCAACGGAGCAATCTTAACAATGAGTATCAAATCATCTTTCCGCATAGATCTATTTTCTTCGGAGAACGTGCAGCTTGGCACTCAACGTGTGGGAATACTGTTTACCATAATGCTACGTGAGAGGGCTGGTATGCGCTGTGGCTTCAGATCTGTTGTGGGTTCAGTGTGGGCGGCCTGGGAATGGATTATTACTTTCTCTCTGTGGATACCCTTTATTAAAGTCTGCTATTCAGGTATTCGGTTCAGTTTGAACAAATAAAGAAAACTTCAATATTGTCAGTCCTCACCAAACAGCGAATGATCCATGTGTGTTTAAGACAAGCCTGTCAGATATTATGGTTTACCTACACTTGCCTCTTGAGTAAAAACAGGGAATGGCCAGTAGACAGGATGCACTCTGGATAATGCAGCACTTAACAGCAGCACCAAGTTAGCTATGTGTGACTTAAACCTGACTGACAAATAGACCTGTAATAAATGTTCACTCTTAGTGTGCTGCAAGTGGATATATTAGTATGGCTATCGCTATAGGTATCGTAGCATCAGTGTCGCTCCATTGGCGGATCTGAAAAACACAACTCCACAAGCCCGATGTCTGAGAAACAGTCCAGAGGCTTCTAAGCTTATCCTGATGAAAGATACACTAAGCTATCACACTGCCACACACACACACAGAAAGAAAAATGTATTTTTGACATCACAAATCCCGGGGGGGACTCTTGCAACCCTTAAACGGCAGCAAACACAGCTGTTGCCAGAAGGTCCCAGCATATTGCCATAAACTACTCGGCTTTCAAGGCGATTAGAAAATAAGAACTCTGGCTAAGATCTCCGATGTTGCCAGCCCTCTTTGTCCAGTACATGAATGCACTTGTAGCACTTTGTGGCACTTGGTAGCAGAGTATCTTCTTGACTTCTAGACACCAGAAAGACATTTAAAAGGAATTGGCAGAGACAGTCTCCTCTATTAGTGCCTCTTTTACATTCCTTGCGTAGTGAGCCCACGCTGATACTCTTCCCCTGAGCACTACAAAAAAAAAAAAAAGCTGATCTGCAGGCTGATCTGCAGTTGCCGCCTGGATCAGGGCTTACCACCCTTTTGAATGTATGAATATAGTCCAGTGCTGATTGAGGCACCATTAGAGTACCATTCAGTCATTAACACTAAACCTACAGAGAACTGTCCCGGCTCAGTCTGTACAGATATATGATCTATTTCATGTTTTATTTCTCATGTGCAGCCTTTGACTCAACCCTGCAACCAATATTGAGGAACCTGAATTAAAGATTTTTTTTTTTCAAATAAATCCATCATCACTGAGTGAGGAAAAGTTCTATTCATAGGAAATACTAGCTAAATTTCTAATCAGATTTTTTAAAATATGAGTTAAGTAAAGTTAGTTTTGTGAAATTATTTGTCCATCATATCACCTTTTTTTCACAATTCAATAATTATCTTAGCTATTTCCTTATAAACATTATCACATGTAATCATTAAAAGTATTTTAACCTTATTTTCAGTAACACTGTGACAAGATCACTTGCGATTATTTTCATAAAAAATTTGAAGTAACAGGTTTGCAAGAAGCATAACAGGATTGCAAAATGTACTGAAAAAAATCACTATATCAGAGGAAGTCTGACGAAATATTATCAAAATGCATTGTATTGTATTGCATCTTTAACAGATAATCTATGGCTGATACTGTAGATTAATAAAAATGACAGAAATCTATTGATAATACCATTGCATGTCTTTAAACAGATCATGGCATGTGTGAGTAAGGGTGAGAGCACAATCCTTACTACTGTGCAATCTTGTTGTTCAACATTACAAAAATAATAAATAAATAAATACATAACTTATAGCTACGATCTTAGCTTCATAAATTTTATTTATATAGCACTTTTCAAGCAAGGGTCACAAATTGCTTTACAAATACAAAAAAGAAATGCAAATAAGATAAGTAATAGCACAATAAAATCAGTTTAAGTAAATAAAGGGTGCAAACAAGGATAAAATCCTTACATAATGACAGATTAAATCATACAGTAACACTTAATCCATACAGAAAGTAATTTTAGAAAAATGAGTTTCCAGTTTAAAAATAGCGACAGACGTAACTTCTAGATGTTAACCTAGACTCTGGAACAGCTAATAGACCAAGACTGCCAGATCTGAGAGGCCTGCGAGAGGAAGTTTGTAGTTCAGTGATATACACTGGCACCAGCCTGTGTAAAGCCTTGTAAGTGATTAATAAAATTTTAACATTGATTCTAAAAGTTTCAGGCAACCAGTGTAATGAGGCCAGTGTTGGAGCGATGTGTGAAAAACGTTTTGTCCTAGTGAATAATCCAACAGCAGAGTTTTGTACCATCTGAAGCAAAGGACCTTAATGTGACTGTCAAGATCATGATCAGCACACATATTTATAAAAAGAAAATCCTAAATCAAGATTTTTTGAAGCTTTAGTCTTGGTAACAGAGTTGCTACTCCACTTGACAAAGTCAATCAATTCTGAAACCTAACAAAATCACAGAAAGGATCGGATGAGACTTACTCTTCTTTTTGCCATGTGGTTAGAAAGGGTCTTGATGATGCAACTTCCTGTTTGTGATTTGATCTCTGAGGATTCCTCTTCCTTTAGTCTAGTATAGAGGTATTAGCAACAGGGCTGAACATGTGTTGTGAGGCCCAGCAGCTATTATCAATTAAAATAAGTAAAAAAGATTTTACCCATTAAAAGGACACATATATAAACTACATCATACAAAAACTGAGTATTATGCAATATTTAAATTAGAATATTCAATATGAACTGGCTGTCAACACAGTGGGATACCAAAAATAGACATTTTAGGAGGAACATTAAAGTTTTAACATTTTTTGTAATCTTTTGAGTGTTTTGCTATAAGCATCACAGTGCATTCTTACATATTCTGTGCATACATCCCTTGATAACATAGAATATAAAAGGTGCTCTGTTGGTGGAATGGTTCAAAAAAATAGGTTATTCCTTTGCTCATATTGGGTGGTGGAATTAAAAATACATTACTTGATGTTGGTTTGATGTATGTTGAGCATCAGCCAAGAGCATCTTAGCTGAAAGGGAGAAAAATGAGGTGTGGTGCAACATCAAATGACATCCCTGCGCATCAACCAGAACATGTGTCAAAAGAATTCCTTGGTAATTAGCAAATCACTTGGCACCAAACTCGCAGCAGAGCCTGGCGCCAGTTGCCACCCACCCAGGGTTAGTAGCCTGCTGAGCCAGCTGAGTTCAGGCATGGGAGAGTCGTCCAGGCGATATGGCATCTGTCACCGCGTTCAGCAAACCTGACTCACCAGCCATCACCACACAGTCTTTTTTCAGTCAGGCCTCAGTGACTCAGCGTTATCAGCTGGTCTGCTGTCTAGTAAATGGAGTCTCCATCACTCACTCAGTCACTGTCTGTTACATTGCTTTGGTCATAGTTAGCCGTCCCTAACGCCAGTGCTTAAGTACCTGCCAGTCTGGCTGCCAGGGAAATGACACACAGCTACATTCTGCTCAGCTTGGGAAGCTGAAACAGCATTTCACTTTTTTTTTTTCTTTTTGTCACCGAGTGTGATCAAAGCTTAGCTATGTCTCCTGCATATTCACATTCATCATTGAACACTGTGGGTGGTTTTCTGTGGTAATAATAGCATTGTAAATTATGAAATTATGCTTGCCCTGTCTGTCCGTAGAGCAGCATGCCCAGACCTTGTCCAATTAGAGCAACACTCTCCATGTGGTGTGTGAGTTAATTAACATCCTAGATGCTACACAAGACAGCCGGAGTGCACTGCTGCAAGCAAAAGAAAGAGAGCACAAAATTTCAGAACAATTTTTAGCATTGCCATTGGCAATAGAAGCTGCTGTTTGAAATGTGTTGTGCATATATTTGTGCTGTGTTTGAGATCTGTCATTAGAAGAGCTACCAAACAATACTGAACTGCTGCTATACATTTGCATTGCATTTTAGACATTAAGCTGATGCTCTTCTACAGAGCGACGTACAATGAGCACATTATTAGAATTCGCTATAATCACATCACAAGCAAACGGGACTGAGGAACACACAGGTCCATGCCACAGCATCTTCGCAACAGATGAAACAATTATTCTTCTGTCTCTAGAATGGTAATAGGAGTGCAGGGTAAAAAAGTGAGTGCAGGGTAAATAAAAAAACCTTAATGAGGAAAGGCAGGAAGTTTGTTTTCCCATCAAAAAGACAGTTGTATTACTTTTAGGGCAAATGTAGTTAGAGGACCTGGGTGACAGAATTTGATTTGTGGTTAGAGGTGGATTTGAAGTCTTTATGAGAATTACTTGTAAATTATTTCAGCAAGCAAAATTGCTTTTGGAAATGCAAGGCTGCTCTCTTTTTATTTTGTTTTTGCATTTTCTGGCCTTGAACTAATTTTCCAGCCAATTTTCTCACACAAAGATCAATGTGGACCATGAAGCACACAGCGAAAAGATCCCGATTCTGATACAATTTCAGTCACGCGCCTTTAAACATGGCCCCATTGTTCGACAGGATGCAGGTGATTTTCGCAAGCGACTGCCGTGACAACTGTGTGAAATTTGATGACGTCTACAATGTGTGCTCCGGGCATAAAGATGGCTAATGTTTGCAGAGGACAGAAAAATGATGTAGCCTCCACTTTTCTGCATGATTCATCTGTCTCAAGTCATTAAAATAGCATGGTCTTCTAACATTCTTCTTTTCCTTTTCGGCAGAATGATGCTGCAAGTGGACAAATGGAAGAGTAGCAATGCCTTGTTTGCCACAGAGGAGAGTGCCCCACCGACACCCATCTCTGGACCACAGACACAACTCGATTGATGGGCTAGCCATACTGGAGTAGCTAGCAGTGACTAACGTCCCTTACTAATGAGCACAAAACACCCATGGACTGACGGAAGCAGACCAACATAGCCTTTAGAAACTCAGCTGAACAAAGGCTGCAAGTAAGCACCGAGGAGGACCGTGGTGCTGCTACCAAACCACAGCAAAGGAGCAACAGACGCATTCAACTGCTCATAGGTGTTCAGTGACCCCCTGAAATGGCTGGCAAGGTACGGAGTGTCCCAATCAAATCTGAGCTGAACTGGATGAACTGTAGTCTGCAAGTGAGGACGCTCACCTGTTATTAAAAAAAAAAAGAAAAAAATCTACTTTCTAGATATAAAGTGTTTATTACACTGCTGTGTCAGTTTGTGTTCAGTAGCAGTTAGACACAGTTGTGGGTTATCTATTTGGTGATTTATTTATGTGAACTAGTCAGAGAAATATATGAGTGGTTAACATTCGGAACATGTTGAGGTCGATGCTGAGCATCTCACTTAGAGTAGGGCATTTTGTTACTTGCTGAGTCCACAGACAAAACTGTCTCTGCAGCCATGTTGAAAAACATGTCTAAAACATCTGCTATGATAATGTTTTTGGTCTCCTTTCTGCAAAAAGAGTGATTTCTCTATATTGTAACTTTCCTGACAAGGACGTAATGCCATACAGTACAACTGCTGTAGATGAAAATGTCTTACATTAGGTTGTCAAGATTTCTCAATGGCTCAGTGAAGGTGAAGAAAGGGCTCTTGAGGACCATCAATAAGTTATCTCACCCAAGACTAAAACGAAGATCAGGGATGCCTCCATAACAACAGAGAGTTAGCTTTATGCTAACTTCATGATAAACAAATTCCTTGGCTATAAGCCTGTGTATTTTATTTGAGTCCATAACATAAATAGGAAGTAAGTGTGTGAAAGTTTCCTTGGTAAACTTGTCCAATGGCTTGTTTGCCCTTCCTCATTACCGGGGCTGTCTGAGAAACAGCTCCATTAGCAATATGATGCAAATGAATATCCATTTGGTTCATTTATACAGAGCACTCTGTGTCCCACAATGGTACTAGACAATTGTAAGAGATTAGCCATAATAGAAAATGTAAAACCCATAAAAAATCCCCTTCACTGTCAGCAATAATGTACAGTAGGTTATTCAGATGGATAACATTGTATGTAAAAGAGAGAGGGGTTGGCCAAATGAGCATACAGTGCACCGGGTAATCACTGACGTGTATCACAGAGGTTTTCGGCAGGATTTCATTTAATGGGAAGGTGAAGTCACTATTTCAGGATAATGAACTCGTATCGAACAGGGTCTCCAACCGTTTCTCTGTCAGCTTTGCGATGAGAGAAGAGTGCCACAAAAGCAATCACAATGTTTTAACAAAAAGCTACTCCTTCACAGTAAATTATACTCACTCCTAAACTAATTGCTGGCAAGTGCTTTCTCAGTGATCCATAAAATGCTGTCCTTTCTGTCTGAGGAAAGCAGATAAAGCAGCTGCTGATGCCAGATTGTACGTGAAGGACAGAGTGTGATGGAGGAAGACCAGGTGGTAGGAATGTAGGTACAGTAGCAGAGGGGTGTGTCCGTCCCAGTCGTGCAGCTGTAACCTGTGCTCTGGCAGCTGCCCAGCCTGTACTGTATGTGCACAAAACTCCTGGTCTGCATGTTGGCGAAGGCTAAGTGGAGACGCTGTTAATCGTTCTGAGCTGAAATCCCCACAACTCCTGGGCTGGCTTTAAGCTTTTCCGACTCAAACGACACACAAAAATGCACGAGCAGATCAAGCCAGAAATGAGACTTGGAGCTTGCCACTGTATTCACCCTTTTGTTCCATGAAGTTTAAGTGGGCCCTAACAAAACTCTGGTCAAGCACTGTAAATGGGCCTGCCACCATCATCCTCAGTTATCAGCAATAATATTCAAATTTGCTGAGTTGTTAGAGCAAGTTAATTCCCACTTCAATGCCTAAAGTTTAATTGCGTGTTCGCCACAGCGGACTTGTGCCATCGCTTCCAGTGCAGAGAAATAGGATGTGCCCAACTGAAATAATTGGCCCAGAGAGCAGCAGTGGTTCTAAATTACTCTCTTCTCCCTCCCTCCCTATACACAGAAACAGTAGCAGCAAGTGGGGAGAAGGAGAAATTTTTAACAGGTACTGCAGCACAAAGGGGATTTAATTGGGCCTCAAAGCTGGAGAAGTGGCAAAGATCAGATATGGTAGAGAACACGTTGCTTTTCCAAAGGCTCTGGCTATACTGTAAGTGCCGCCTTGTAATAAGGCAAGGAGGTCCATTTTTATCACCAACAAAGTCGAAGTCAAACCCAGGGAAAAACCATCATTGCACCTACTGTAACCCTTTGGCAGGGTCAAAATTTCGCAACCACTAAAGATAGGGAGTCGACTCCAATAGACGATTTTCGATTCCGTCACATCGATTCTAAAATAAATAGAACTGGAATCGACTCCACATTCTTGCCTACAAATCCAGCATCGGGAAAAAAAAAAATGTTTAAAAGAGTTCATAAAATGTGTACATCATGGAATATGAAAACCTGAAAACCATTTCCAGCTTGACAAATATTTGTTGAAATTGGACTCAGTTTAGAATCAGTTCCATCAATTCCATTACAAGGAATCGGAATCGGAATCAGAATCGGAATCGACTCCAAAAAAATAGAGAATCGCCCATCCCTAGTAACAATCTGATCTAATTATTTCCTTTTGTTAGCAGTCAACTCAACAGACATAAGTCAATGCCCCCCCTCCCCTTCTCAAAATGTTACACCTAGTTTTGTGATGTTTTCTGTTTTGTTGAAAACAGTCTTGACTCTGGCCTGACGTGACGTGGTAAATCATATCAGTCCAACATTCCCTCCCGAAGGATAGGAAGGAGGGGAGCCCACATCTGTTTCAGTCTCTCCAGGTTGTTATGGTAACAGTTGCCTTACAGTTGAATCCCCACCTGTACACAGAAGCTTTGTAGTGGTTGATACCTCACTTTGGGTGTGGTGGTGATGATCATGTACACCACGTTCTGTCTATGTATTACTACTAGATAGAATGTTCAGTACCGTTTTCAGTTGACTTGTTATTGCACTTGTTGACTTTGTATTGTTACAACAGGGAGAAATAAAGTTTTATCTTTTCCAGTGTGTTTAAATCCCTGTGTCAAGTGCTCTTTGAAAAACTCTTTTTTCATGAAAAGAAAAAAAAAAACTTCAAAGCAGAGCCTGTGAACATACTCTGGGTTTTTTATGGTCAATCAATAAAGCGTCAAGTGATTCATCCTGCCTCAAAGCAGTGACCTTCTCAAACTGACAGAGCCACATCCAGCACTAGCTGACATCGGAAACATCATTACGGCAAAGAGGTGATCGCAAGAAACGGAGACAGGCACAGACAGGCACGGACAGCCGTGTCATGCCTCAACACCTTGCTTTAAATCAGACACCTGCTACTGTTCCCTGTGTCAAAGGCCACTGCAACCGAAAAGATGTTGAAGTTTGTTACCGAGTTGTCAGAGTCACCTTTGAGCTTTCCTAACAAGCTCTTGCTTCTAATTTTGCACAACCCCAATTCACCTCTGTCTATCACTCTGTTCAGCTTCCACTCATCAGCGGTATCATCGCACTGCCATCTATCCGCCATTAATTCCATCCGTCTCCTCCTGCTTCCTGTATGCCTTTAACCACTGCTCTGCCCATCTTCTCATATGAAACCAATTGCCCTCATCCATCACCATTTAAAATCCATTGTCTGGATTTCCACATCCTGCTGTTATTGAGGAGCCGGAGATACATCCTGCCAACATTTATCTATTAAAACTCCATTAGGCTCCTTCTCTCCAATGCCGTGTCTGGTAAGCCGGATCTTCTACAGCACCGACACCACATTAAGATCCACCTAAAGCGGATATTAATGTTGCTGTTTGATGAAGTCCATTCATGTTGGCTATTTCCAATGTTCAGTGATCGCAAGAGTGGTGGACCACACCTCAAAGAAACCTAAGTGAAATATATTACATTATATATTTTAGGTCTACTTTTTGTATATTATACAAAATTTGCACATCTATCAAATATTACTGTTTTAAATATATGACTAAATTGTGAAGCAGTATGTTATGGAGGAAGGACAGTGACATATTAATAAATATATCTTTCATTAAGTCCATCAATAAATACTTACATATATTTTTCAATAAATACATAAATAAATCCATCAAAAAATCAATAATAGCAATAAATGCATAAATGATGTACTGAATAATTTCTTTTTGATTTTATCTAATGATTTATTGACACATTTATTGAATGCTATATTTATGGATTTACTGAAGGACTTGTTTAAGGGTTTAACCTCTTTGTGTCTTGGAGGGGAGTGTTAGCAGTTAGATATACTTGCACCAATCATCACCACAGCATGAACATTACCATCACAGCTAGGTTCAAAAGCAAATTACCAAAACATTAATATGTACTTACACAGCCCTTTTGAATGAAATAGCAGGTAAACACAGGTGTTACTAATGACATAAATGAAGGTTCAGTTCTATTTAGGTCTAACAGAGCCAGGGTCCTGCTATTGTTCATGCTGGCTCACTGGAAAGACTCTGCTACACTTAAATGGAACAGAACCTTAATTAATGTCATTGATAACACCTGTGTTCACCTGCTGTTTCATGTCAGAATGCCTGCTGTGAAAAAGGTTTATCTGCATTAGCAAGTACAAACAAGCATAGGTCCAGTGCTTAGAAGTAGTTCTTTAAACAGAATTAAGAGTGCAAATATAAAAAGCTTTAGAGACACAACCTGCACTAGAGCCAAAACTAGGACCAACAGCGATGGACATGGAAGAACCATCAAAAATCTCTGCTGCCACCAAACAGCCACAGAGGAAACACTGATAGGAAAAGAAATTCCTCATCAGACACCCGCCATGGTTCAGTTGTGTTTAAGGCCACTGAATCTCAGGAGGTGTCAAGTCAGAGTCGATGCTACTAGGAAGCTCCGCTAAAAAGATGACACCTCTTCAGCACACTGGGAACAAATGACGGTTTGAGCCTCTCCTAAGTCATTCTGTGAAGTGTAGAGGTGGAGAGAGCTCTGAAATATTTTCTCCAAGTCGAAGAACTGTTCCCTCAGATGCACCCTCAGATCCTCTTACACCTTTTCGACTTCACCCATTTATGATGTTCAGTGCGTCTGAGGAGTTATCTTGTGATGAAGTGCTGCAATTTACTTCTTTGGTGCACCCACTTTCTCCCAACATGCTTCGTCTACTACTCCCATTTGTGGACTCAGATGTGCCAGGTAAGCCGTCAAAAGCTGTTTTTATCGGTGGTAAAGTGTTTCAGGGCGGATTTTTCCTTTAGTCAAGCAGGAGTGTTTATCTTGAGAATTGCTCAAGGAAATGTCAAGTAGAAGTTCATCAAATATCCTAATTCGCATTTGACAAAAAATTAATATTTATTATAAATGCCAGGTTTCACTGTGTTTATTGCTCTTCTAAAATTCTTCTCAAATTTATTCTAAAAAATATGCTTAAGTGAGAATTTTCAAATATTACTTGGGTGGAGATAAAAGTGTGTTAAAACAGTCAAAAAAATAACATTGCTACTAAAATTGGTACTACAAAAAAAAGCACAGTAGCTAAAGTACTTATAACTAATTTCTGTCCAACTCTGATGTAACCCGATTGCTGCAACAACTCCTGTGTTGCATCAGTACTTTGTTTGGTGGTTGTGCAATATTGTCCAGGATGAGATCAGTGAGGCTCTCTTGCTGCACAGTTTGTTCAGAGACTCAAGATTGCACCTAACAGTTGGACAAGCTTTAATGATAATCCTTCCCAGTCTGCTGCCATTCCCTTCTGACTGATTCTGAGGTTTAGCTAAGGACACTTAAGAAAATGCTAGTGCAAAATATGTAAACATGAAAAGACTTTCATTTTTGAGAGGTAGGACCTTTGTGCTATTGCATAAGCCTAAGAACTAAAAAATATCCCTAGAGTCTGTTGCCCTACCCTGAAAAATATGTGCATTCACCATCTCAGCCAAGTCAACACTATTTTGCAAAACACAAATGTTTTATGAAACGTTCAGGGATGTGCATTAATTTAAGATCAGTTAACTTCAAGCTGACATTACTTATGTAATTGAGTATTCTAACAACTTACATTGGCATGAAAAGTTAAACATACAAGAGTAAACATAATTTTGTGAGTAAATGTTACTTTGCAAATGAAAATAAGGCTAAATTGAGATTAGGTGAACCTCCTTTCCATTGTTTACATCCTTGGTCATGGCAGACAAGAACCTGTTTGGATATTCTGTATAATTTATTTCCAGCAAATAACAAGCTCCCTCTTGGGAGAAAATAATGGGCATGCACAGGTTGTGTGTGTTTTGATGGAATTCAAATGCCACCATGCTTCTCAGTTTCACCGTGACACAAAGTGGTGGTGAAAGTTTCAGGGATCATGCCAAAAATGTCAGAAAATAAACTGAACTCAGAGATTTCTATTTATTTTTGGACATAATTGGGACTTTTACTAGAGATCAGGGACTTCATTTTAAAAAATGCTCTTGATATTGTAGATTTTATTATTGAATAATTTCAAAACAAGCACGAATTCAACATAGCCTTGGGCATGTATGTGCATGCATCCATGGGAGCATGCATTCACACACACACACACACATACACACACACACACACACAACCTCACACTTGACCTCCATGGTAAATTTCAGCCTCATAGGCAGAAAGCTGTGGTTATACTATAGTGTATATAGTCTGGGCACAGCTTTGTGGACCAATGAATGGATAGATTTTTAAGGACCAATTGTAAAAGAGGGCTTCAAGAAACGGTTAATGAGTTATGAAAGGGGGCGTGGTTGAAGATAGGGGGCAGGGTTAACCCATACCAATGAAAAAGAAACTCTACTTAGTCCAATGATGCCTCCCACAAGTGTCTACAACAAATGGTTCATGAGTTATGACATGGGACAATGCAAAATGGTGTGTGTCTTTCTACAAAGTTTGGCCATGTTATGTGAATCTGTTTAAAAGCTATGCAACTTTTTTTTATTCGCCACTCCCACTGCCACACCCCCTTTTTGCCAGTTGGCGAACAGTTAATCAGCTGTCCTTTGGCTCATGACCAACCTTTCCACAAAATCTTGTGCAAGTCTGTGAATTCATTTGGAGGTTAT
>OMLF01027392.1:77055-87351 GCA_900302615.1 Holocentrus rufus
CCATTTGAAAGTTGTACACCTTTTTGCAATAGCCCACTCCCATTGCCACGCCCCCCTTCAGCCAACTGGCACGAACACAAACACACACACACACACACACACACTTGACCTCCACACCACATTTCAGCCTCCAAGGATGAAAACTGTGGCCACCAAAGGGGTGGGGAAATTTTTGTGGACTAACCAATCAATAGAGCAAGCTATAAAACTGTTGGTCGCAGCTAAAAAAATGAAAAGAATTTGAAAAATAAATACACAAATATTGTTACTCTTGGCATCATTCAATGGCTACTGACAGAAATTAGTTTTAGCCTTTGATTTATCACAGAAAATTGGAGAAAAACAGCGATACCTGATCATAAATCACCACTTTGGCAAGGACTTTGTGGTAAGCACATCATTTATGTGTAAACACCCTTTATAAAGGAGTCCCAGGAGCATGATTAATCGCTGCTCTCACAGAAGAAAGAGCAGGAAAACACCGAAGATGTTGCACTTATTGGAATTATTCAACAGTGATTTGTCTCTAGGCATTTTCATGTCCATCCCATTCTCGACCTGTTTTAGGGTGGCTGCACTTGATAACTATTCAAAATGTCCATCATGACTCTTGAGCATGACAATACACACAATACCGGCTTGTTATTCCTAAAGCACTGGGAAGCAGCAGTATCAATTATTTTCCCCTGATGTTATAGTTAATTGGTTTTTAAGAGTTTCAACAATGTTTTGAGAGATCACAGAGGCCATTTAGTGGATCAACAAACTGTTTTTGGAGAGGTTGCTAAATCATACTAAACTGTAGCTGTGCCTCGGGTGGGAGTGGATTTGCAATTTTATCCTGACTCCCTTATTTGGGAATATGACACAAGGATACAAACAATTCCTTATGGCTATTCATGATAGCCAACAAGTGAATAAATTTAGCAGTGATTTGACATTGTTGAAACAATGGGTTTGCTCCATTAAGATGTGCAGGTTAACCAGTTTTGACCTGTTGTTTCAGTGCCAATTAAAAATGGCTTGTGCCGGGGAAAATGCCAGTTGTGTGAAAGGTCAACAAGAACTGTGAGGACACATAAAGTCTGGTTATTTACTCAGCTATCCAGTGTACTGACAAAAATGTGTTTGTTGCTACTGGCTGATGCATTACAGTCCATTTTCTTCGCACTTGAAGCTACAAAATGTGAAGACCATTAGCATATGCAATTTTGGCTCATGAGGGAGCCAGTAGGATAAGATAAATATATACTAGCAGAGCAGGTCACATCCAGAAAATATAAGAACATTTTGTCATTTATTATCTAGGAGGGGTAAATACGTACAATTAAAAGATGGACAGCAAGCAAAAAGAAAGGGGCAGTTACTGTATTTGATACATAATGTACAGGAAGAAATTTTGATTTGTTTTTAATACATGTGGTCGTGCAAGAGTAATCTAACCCACCGAAAACCTGAGATGGTTGATGAAGGGAACGTCATGACAAGGCATTTCTTCACATAAGATTACTGTTTCTTTTCTGAACCGTGGCGGTCTTTATTAAATCTCCAAAGGTAACAAAACAACACAACTGAGGTGAAATTATAGGCTTTTAAAGCGTTGATATGTTAATTTGAGCCTCACTGTTTGCAGCGGAAACAGTGAACCTGACAGAGCAGACTCTTTTCATTGGTGCCTCAAAGACTCCAGGAATTTGGCTGCAGGCAGAGTCAGCGTTGTCAACTGCTTCCTTTTAGATTAGAGGTAGGTATGTTTGGAAAAGTCTTGTTGGTTCACCTGAATTACCAGTGAGTTACCTCTGACCAAAGTCTCTGTCCCTTGTTTCAGCCCTTCTATCGCCTCATTTGCCATTGCTCTGGAAACTAAGCTGGTCAGTTTGACTTCTTAATGGCTGAATTCTCTCTCCTCAGCTCGCCCAGCTTGACTCTGGTTCCTATTGGAGACTGTTGGGTCACTTTGACTGAATTATCTATCTTCAACATTGACACTTCTTAGGCCTGTTCACATTGACTATTAACATCCATCTATGATGATCCGATCACCAGCAAGGATGAGCAGGTACCAGCATTGCATGACATTTCAGCCACAAAAGAAAAAAAATTCTTAAGCTAACAAAGCAAATGACAAAACAGCATTAGCACTAGATTTCCACAGACTCCATGAAGAAATTCACAACAGGATTACAATATTATGCTTAAACAAAGGGGCTGAAGTAGTTCTGGCTACCAACTGCAGGGTGCCTACAACAGTGCCACCAAAGAAAAACGCAGATAACATTAGCACTATAAAGACACATTTGTTTCACTTGCTACCGAAAATGAACTCTTATAACAGCAAGAGACCTGCTTCATGCTACTCACTGAACAGCAAGAGAAGTCTTACCAATTCTTTATGAAACTAGTGCAGGATACAACGAATAAAAGAATTGATGGACTGGTTAAGGAAGTGCAGGGACTCACCGACAGCTTGCAATTCATTCAAGCTGAGCTTGCTGGCATGCAGAAGACAATTATACTACTACTAATTACTACAAGGCTGTCTACTGAGCAGACACCCTTGATTAAATCTGAGAAGAAGCTTGAGGAATTAAAATCTGCTCTGGATGATCTTTCCTCCAAAATGGACTATCTAGAAAATCAAACGTGTAAGAATAACCTTGTGTTTGATGGAGTGCCTGATGCAAAATCAGAGACATGACAAGAAGCTGGAATCAAAGTCAAGACAATTTTGACAGAGCATCTTAAACTTGATCCAGAACTCACTGAATGCCTAATAGGATCACAATGGATCTCCAAGGTGCATTAAAGCCTGCTGACACCTGTCGTTAGCGCTGTCCACTTGTGATCAGATCACCTGTGATGGCTGTTAAAACCAAGTGTGAACAGGATCTTACTCACTGGCAGCCAATCTGCTCTGCATGAAGGACTGCTGAGTTGCTTGAGCTTCCTTCTTAGTCTCACACTGGTAATTCGGCCTGGTCAACATGGTGGAAAGCTTTGTTGCCTGGGCAGCTTTTTGTTTCTCTAGCTCCTTCATCTTATCCTGGCTGACCACCAACTCCGTCATCTGCTCTTCCACAGCAGGATGTATGTCATCTTTCTCAGCAGCTTTGCTCATCCTAGCCCTCAGGAGCCAGGACAGTTGACGTAGGACGTAGCATCAGTCTGTTCTCTACCCCTGATACTGTCACCTCTACCTCCACCTCCACCCACAGCCCATCAAAGCACACACCAGCAGAAAACAGAGCTTCTTGGAGGAGAATACCAGTGTCATTTAGAATTACCCCCAACAATTCTGAAACATATGCTGTATGCAATTACATTTGTTCATTTTCATTGTCTTTAAAATACTGCGTGGTGTCTAACTTGAGCTGAAATTAACTGCTTTCCCAGTTAACAAAGACATTCCAAACAAGAAGAAACGGATGTGACAATAAAGTTTGTGAGGCAGCAAGCTTCTGAGGGATTGTTTCTTTCCTTGGGCTGTCAGTTGATTGACAGCTAGCTAGTTTGGGCAATTTTCAAGTTTTTGGAAGTTCTTTTTCATAATATACCAGAGTGAATGGTGTTTCCTGACAGTAGGAAAATGAGTATATATGCGTCAACTTCAATTTCTCCAACTATGCTGACTACGTACAGTCACCACAAGCAGCGGCACACTAAGGTGCTCAGACACCCCTAGGCTACACTATATGTGTGGGCACATGCATACACACATTTATTTATGTCTACAGTAGTACAGGTCAGTCCTGAACATAAACAATAATATCTGCAAAAAAGCTGTAAGATACTGCGTTCAGTCATGCCACAACAAGTCAAACTAAGGGGAGTATTAACAGTGTCTTCTCCAAATGTGGTGATTGCAGACACATTATTTGCCAGTATCTTAGCCTTTTTCTTTGGTATTCCTGCCAACTGCAGACCAATCTAGGGACATTACCAAGGGTGCAAAATATGAACATGAGCAGCCTGCATTTCTATCCAACATGGGAGACAGCCTGAAATTAGAGGCTGGTATTTTGAAATCTTGGTAAAGAACACTTCCTCCAGACTATAGTCAAAAGTGCAGCCTACTTCCAACACTCCTCAATAATGTCTCTATTTGCTGTGACATTTGAAAATACATCATATCAATTATTGCAAAGATTGAACATGATAGGAGTAACAGAGGAATGTTTGTGTAGCAGATATCTATGCCTTGTATACTGTCCTTTGTACATACAGCACTGTCGAATAAAGCAGAAATAGCAAAAAAAAAAATAAATAAAATGAAAATAAAAATAAAAAAATTTTTAGAAAAAGCTTATAGGCTGATAAGCCCTGTACTGTGAGAACACACAGACAAACAGAGAGAGAGAGAGAGAGAGAGAGAGAGAGAGAGAGCAGCAATAGTCGAGCGAGGTAGACAATGAATGGAGTGAGGGAGCAGAAGTAGCAAGAACAAACGTTTGGCAAAGGTTTTGAATCACTGCAGCCACATGAGGTTCTTCTTCATACAGTTATAACTATGCACAAAAAATTAGGCTGATAGGCCCAGTAGTTTGCAAGATTAGCCACAGACAGGCAGACAGACAGAAAACACTGACTAGGACCATCATTTGAGAGTCCTGGTCAGGGCTAGAAAACACTCAGACCAACAGACACACCCTACCAAACGCATATTATCCTGGCAGAGATAACTAGCCTGTAAGACTATAAACACAACAATGAATCTGATTAATCAGAATCACAGCCACCAGACCAGCGACTTGACAACAGCTGTCATGTGTACACATGTTTAGATAACAGTTTGAAGCTCTGTCTCTCTCTCTCTCTCTCTCAACATCAACATCAACAACAGCATCGAGCACTCACGCAACTTGTACAGGCAGAGCAGACAGATCCATAAACATACAGGAAACAAACAAAAAGCAGAGCTGGAGCTGGGCCTGGCCCTGTAACAAAACACGTTCCTACCTTTATAGCTGCATTTCTTCTTGTTTTCCTTGCAGAGGACTCCTGGTAAACAGCGGGTAAAATCCATTTTATGAAGGACGTCTTGCTCTATGGACATCAGGGCCAGTCTTCCATTATCCATGCAGTGTTGAGCTCTGTCCATTTTTGACCAGCACAAGTTTATAAAAAGAGTCCTCCCTGTCGACATAGCAGCTAATGAGCCGCGGTTGTTGTAGCTAGCTGTGGTTAGCCGTTAGCTTGGGGTCCCCCGGCTCTCAGGTCCCACTGTGTGGATCTCATTGGACTCAGCAGAGCTTACTTTTTCCATCTACTCCATCTCGTTCTGTTTTTTCATCCGTTAATTGATCCACAAAAAATTATGTGTTAACTGGTCCACAAATCTGTGCCGCCAACCTGCACAACTTTCTATTTAGGAGGCTGAACTTTGCCAGGGAGGTCATGTGTTAGTGAGGTTGTGTGTGCGCTTATTTTGCATTTGAGAAAAAAAAGTCAGTAATTATGAGTAATTGAGCAATTATGAGTGATTAAGCAATTTTAACATTATGTTTTAATCTCACTACTTTGAGTCAATTTATCAGTGTTCAAATAGGACATCTAGACAATTTAATACTTTAATTAATTAAATTTGACTACTAACAGATATATTCTCATATCAAGGTCTTCAGGGCAAAATCACTTCAAATGGGGGTCTGTGGCTTAATAGAAGTCAACCTGAGGTCTGGAAAATGAAAAAGTTTGAAAATCTCAGAGCAGAAAATTATTAAACGTTTTTGGAGACCCAGAGGACTGTTACAACTTTTTTTTTTTTTTTTTTAATTAATTAATAAATTTTCCTGGGCCCCTAGGCTACCCATAAGTCTATAAGATCAGAAAATGAGAGAGGAGAGGGGCAGCATAGATGATAGACAGAAGCTTTAAAAAAGCATTGGTATTATGCAGTTCAGTTCTACTTAGAAACATCTGTTCAGTGTGAATTAGGATGTACTACTCATGTTATTTTGCAACATTTTGACTTAAGACATTACTATAATACTATACTATATACAAACTATAATAACAAAATGCTGCATCTGTGTAAAAAAAATCCTGGTGTGCTTTTAAAAAGAGCATTATGTCTAAGAAAAAGCCCCTTGCTGTGGTCAGCTTGCCTATAAAGGGTGCTTCTGACCCCCAAACTTTTCTTTTCATATGTAACTCTGCCTTCGCCTGATGGGGTTTATATGAGATTTATATCAAACACATTCTGTCTCACAACTCTGAAAAATGAGTGCCAGTGACAGGGAGGCCTTAATGGAAAAAATGCATTCTATATTTGGAGGGTTCAATCAAACAGTCCATCACTGTTTGTTCTGCTGGATTAAAAAAATAGTGATAGACAGCTGGGACCTTTTTGGTGATACATGTGGTAGCTGAAAAAAATTCTCCCTCCTCAATTCCTTTCTCCGTCCAAGATTATTTCAAATTACTTTTCAGAGAAACACACATCCATGTGCATAACGACATATATACCCACAACCACAGAACTCTCTGGGCTGCTTATTGATCAGTGTTTTCCCAGCTAATCTGATAGAAAAGTAACATTCTTTGATAGATACATACATACATACATACATACATACAAATAATCAAACACACAAACCAAAGAAACTGACAAATGAAAACATGCAAAAGACGATGATTAGTTAGTTTGGAGAAATGTGAACCATTGACATTAATGGATATCTTAACTGGACAAATTTATGTCATTGCACAATGTGGCCTGCGGTTTAGCATTTAATCTCTGTCCTAATATTAACTAAATAGGTAAATAATACAATTTGTAATAGTTTGAGATAAGCTTAACAATGCAGAGGTAATTGTAAGGACAGGTAAGCTTCTTGGGAATTGTAAGTGCTCTCTTATGTATAAATAGCCCCATTGTCCTCATTCACAAGCAGAGGGTAATTTGGAGTAAGTAGCAGTCTCAACATGGAGTCAGCCCATATCTACACAGAATTTCTGCTCATATAAGCCATTTTTCCGTATTGAAAAGCCAGACAATGGCTCCAATTCTGAAATGAGACAGCAGGCAGTTTGTATAAAATGGCATTTTATTGAAACTGCAGATATGTCTGTGTATCACACTGAGTTCTGTCATGTTCTTTTCATGGTTCGACCTCACAAATTACAATGATTTTTGCCTATCTTAAATGTCTGCTAGTCCCAGTGAGCAAATCTAGCTGACAATCACATGGTATGAAGAGTTCAAGGATAGCAAATTGGATGGCCAGCTCAAAACGCTGCATGAGGAGAAGCCATTTGGACTGACATAACACTTACACTGTCGGCTTAAATGGCCAATTAACATGATGAACAGGAGGAACATACTTCCAGAGAAAACCTCTGTGTCTCTGTCTATTGGTATATGACATTCTCTTTCTGTCTCTTTCCCTTTCTCTCTCTCTCTCTGACTCCTTCTATAGCTTCCTTTCCATCCAACCGTGAAGAACATTTCATGCAAACTTCTGAAATTAAGTGCATTTCCAGTTACCAGTCAGTTTATTGAATAGCCGCAAAACAGACTGAAAGGAGAAATGATGGGATTCAATTTGATTCACACTGGGGAAGTTATTGTTCTTTGGTGTCGATCAAAACAAAGAAGTGCACTTATGCAATATCCTATGCACCAGTTAATGGTCACACAACCACAATGGATACTTAGACATAATGATATTTCCTGGAACATTTTTTTCAGAAACGTTTGAGAGAGGCCGAATCTGCTTTTGAATTTTTATGCAATTAAACTGAACCATTTGATGAGTGGATGATGGTTAGCCTTCAACATTTATCCCAAAAATGCATTTCTATTGCTAACAAATGTTTGATTCTCCACTTCAAGCAAGCATAAAAACTATTTTTGTGCTAGGATCAATTTAACTGAATTTTTCCATTTCCAGCAAACTTTTCTTGTTCATCATACAAAAAAAAATACTTTGCTGGCAAATGAGCCTCTGTCTCTCTGCCTCTGTCTCTGCAGCTCCACGACTGCCCCAAACCCTCTACACTTGTCTGACACTGAGCTGTCATCACTTATATGACACAAAGTAAAACCATTTCCAAGAAACTGTATTAGCATTCGCAGTTTGTAAACAGAGGAGGTCATGGCCTGTCAGCAGGTGCACACAGAGA
Organism: Holocentrus rufus; assembly: GCA_900302615.1. NCBI lineage: Eukaryota > Metazoa > Chordata > Actinopteri > Holocentriformes > Holocentridae > Holocentrus > Holocentrus rufus. The sequence goes on from OMLF01027392.1 coordinate 85,180, forward strand.
AGTGGAAAAATCACACTGTTTTGTGATAAGTGACAGTCGAGACAGGGGATGTTTTCATAGGAATAATGAGTGCCATGCCCTAACATGTCTCAGCAGTCTTTGACTGGAAAATGGAAAAAAGGGCAAATGAACAAAAATAAGAAATGACAAGGAAATAACACTCTAGTGTGCATTTTGGATTTTTTTTTTTTTTTGCCAGCCATTATGTTATCTATGCTGATTTTTTTTAATACATTTTGTTGCCTTTACTGCCAGTAAGATGTAAAACAATGAAAATGGACAACTTCTGAATTCTGACAAGCATAAAGAAAGACTCTTGTAAAGGCTATTGAAGCTTATCCTACAGTTGCACACACTGAAAGTCACTTAGGATGAAAGCATCAGCTAAATGCTTAAAAATATATTAACTGTACCCGTCAAATACCTGAATTTGCAACAGCTAGGAAATCAAAGTGCAACAGAAGATTCCACATATCTTCAGGTTCACGTATGTTCCCAGTCACTGAATGTCTCTTCAAGTGTCTCTCCTCCCTCATTTGGCTTTGTGCTTCTTGAACAGGGCGTACAGGACCTTCAAGGTGGCGGCGGCATCCTGAGAGACAATATCTGTCACAAAATCCACAGCAGCCGTTTAGTGCTAATTTATTATGAACCATCAGCATTCCCAAGCTACTGGAGCAGAGACAATAAGAGCGGTGCTTTAACCAACATTAGCGGATAACTATTCTCACAATGCAGCTCAACAGGTCAAAGATCTGGGGGGGAAAAGCGACATTAGATGGGAATCTAATCACTGTGTCCTTGGTGAGATGCGATGCCCGCAAAATAGAAATAGCTTTTTGTTGTGTGATGTGCTAATTAAATCAACGTGGCATTAAGATTGACTCCACCACTAGCTAACCTAATTAATGCGCACTGTGCGCTCCCATTGTAGACCTTGGGTGCTGGGATTCCTCATTCCATCAGAGCAATTACGCCGGTAATTAAAAGACACTAAAAATGAATTAAATTAGCCACTCGCTCCTGGGTTAGATTAATTGTGCAGGGCCTTACATTAACAGTTATCATGCTGAGGATTTACTTTGCAATTATGGGCTAAGGCTTGAGGGTAATATTGTGCAGCATTTTCAACGATCATGAAGGAAAATCTCACAGTGAGACAGTACACAGAGCATTGTGTCAATAATGGATCTATAGGGAAGCAGGGAAAATCCATGTATGCCCAGAGACACAGGCATTGACTCAATCACACAGTTAGCCTTGCCATTAACTCACTTAGTCAGTCAGCCACTCAGCCATTCACTTTCTCACCCGCTTCGCTTATTTATTTCTACTCAGGTCAATAACAGGAACGAAGAGGAAGTCAGTATATTCATGCAAAAGTAATTATGGAACATCACTGTAAAAACACAAGTTTCCCTGCTGCCTTGAAACCGCAAGTTTAAAGTAACTTGAAAAGAAGATTTTCAAATGTAATAAAATTTTGCGAACAAACTCCTTAAATTATAGGGAGTGAACTTGATGCTGAATTCTATTATGGATGTCATTATTTCATGGGTGTAATTTTCACTAAAGACAGGGGAGACATTCACCCTGTTTCTGAAAATTGCTTTTTGTCACCGCCAAACTTGTTGCCCCCACAAGAATATGTTCACTATAAAATTTCCATTATGACATTTCTATATTTCCATACACTTCGAAATGCCATTTATGGAAAGTGTATATTTGTGATGTCTCCTAATACTACAGTTGATATGAGATGGTCATTTTGTCAATACATGTGTATTCATGAGTATAAACCATGAAATTTTCATGATAGATTGCATGTTAAGCAAACCAGTTCACTGCTAGCCTAGGTCATTCATTCATTCATTTTCTATTGATGGAACTGATAGCTAACTAGCCAACGCATAAGTACAAAAATGGAACCAAGTCAAAGACTGACATCTATCCACAATATCAACACATGAAAATCACATTTTACTTAGCCAGTGGTCGACCCTGAGTCACATCAGGCTGGTGCCCCTGCATCATTTTAATTTTTTTCATCTTTTACATAAACTCACCATCTTCATGTGTGCTGTGGCCTAACAGTCGGCTAACAGTCTTACAACATGTACCTGCAACTCATAAAGTCATGAACTTGTCATTTAAAGTTCTCAAAGTGGTAAC
>OMLF01027392.1:90080-100972 GCA_900302615.1 Holocentrus rufus
CCGATGTTGGAGGCCGTCCAGGAGGAGTGACATGTTGCCAAAGGAAGCAATCAATGGATATGAATTCACAGCGTGCTTCAGCAGTAACTCAGTCGACACTACAGGGATGTTTTTTTTTTTTTTACAGCAAGGTTGATAGTCACTTCAAATCATTCTCCAAAACAAAATAGTGTTCAGCTGTTGGATTATACCTGTTTGTCCATGTCAGCCACCTGCAGACCCATGGTTGACATATTCTGGTTGATAAAGTGTACAATGGCCTGGAAATGGAAATAAATCAGATTACACAGTTTGAAGTATGGGGGAGCTTATTCAATTGATATATTTAGAACAGAGTAGATTATAGTAAAAATGATTTTAAAAGAACAGTTCACCCAAAAATATTGTTTGCATTATTATTTTACGTTGTTACATTATTATTTACATTCTTATTAATTATTGGGACAAGTGTGGAAATAGGAGATTTAATTTCTTAAAAAACCTCAGCAGCACTCTTTCTCTCTCTCTCACTGTTACCTTCTTCACTGTGTTGACCTTGTGAGCCTCCAGCTTCAGCAGTTTTTCAATGGGATCTTCCCCTGGGTGACCACGCAGCCAGAAGAGTGTGTAAATCATTGTAGGCTGTGATGCTGTTTGGATGACATTCAAAATGTCACATCATCCCAACCCCCACAAGCTTTTACTCACCTTCTGAACTGTTGGGGGAATCTGCGGCAGCATCGCTGTTGAAAAAGCCAGCAGATAAGATGAATCTCAAATCCCCCATCCAGACATCTTAAGAAGTGCACGGTATAGAAATTTCCCCACCTTCCTTCTGTGAGGAGTTCAATCTGTACATTTGATTTGATTCCACTGCTGTTGACCTAAATGCAAAATAAGGTATTCTGCAATGATTCCACAAGATAAATTTGAGGTGGATGTAGAAAAAAATATTGAACTTAAACTCACTTCCATGACAACGACTTCAATCTTCACATGTGGTGGCAAGTCCAGATCAGGCTGGAAACATCTCACCATGGCAACCAGCAGATGAATAGTGGCCAGAAGATCTTTGTTGTGGATGACTGACAGATGAGAGAGCAGGGGGGAAAAAAAGGGAAAATCAACCTGCACTAACATGACACAGACCCCACTCAGTATTCTGCACACCAGAAAAAAAAAAAACAACAAATCTCCATCAACAGATGATTAACACAGTGCTCCCATAGTCTCAGCAATTTTATCTCCACAACAATCCCTCAAGGTTGCTGTCAGCCAACATGGCACCATTGGGCTAGCTTGAAATCCTGTTGGAATTTGAATTCTGTGCCAGAAGAGAACATTTGTTCACTCGTGGCCTCAGCGCTGAGGCGCAGAAGTCTGCATGACTCACGTTTGACGTTCCACTTGACGTTGGCAGGGTCTTCCAGGCCCAGTTTCTTGTCTATTTCCTCCAGGGTCGCCTCCAGTTTGCGGATCTGAGCAGCACTGGAGAGTGCTATCTCCTCCACAGCCAGACACACGCCGGTAAACCTGGCTGCACAGTCCAAGACTTCATCATTCATAAGGTCAGTTTTTACATATTTGCTAGTTTTGATCTTCAAAAGGAGCTATTTTAAACTCCTACTTATGGTTAGAGATTAGAGTTTTAGACTCACAGTCACATTAATATTCAGGTTTGGATTAGCTGAAAGTACAGTAATAAAAATTAGATGCCTTGGTTGGAAATTATTAGTCAGATAAAGCCAATGATGTCACTGGTCAGTGATATATCAGCGCATCTGCATCTTCAGTATTTATGTCCTACACTCCTCTTTGTCAATGTGGACATAAATAAATCTAAATGTGTGTGTGCATGCGTGTGTGTGTATGTGTGTGCGTGCATTCATCTAATCTCACAGAGCAGGTGATGGAGCACCAGTCCATCATACAGATCTTCCTCCAGACTCTGGACCACTATGTGCTCTGGTTTCAAAGTACTGTTGATCCAATCAATCAGTGCCTGCCGAGACGCAGTTCACCACACAGTCAGTTACATCATTCACTTTCATCTACTTGCATACTTTTGTCTGTTGCCAGTACGGCGGAGGGAAAACAGCATCAAACACCCATGTTCTATCCTCTCAGTCTATTTTGTATTTAGAAAATGTGATCCTGAGTAGATGGAATATGATTCATCAATTAAAACATTAGCTGCTCCAAATTAATGAAGTGCATCCAAAAAATATCAACAAATTAACTGAAATGCATGTTTTTTCTTCCCATTTCAAGCTCGCCGTGGAGATAAGTAGCGGTTACTCATTCAATGTCACTTGTATGAATCACTAATGCTGTCATCCCTTTCCTATCAAATGCGTTTTGAAAATCTGATCCAGCAGACTGTCTGGTCTTTGCCAAGGCTCTCTGTCTACCATCAACTCTGATAAAGATGTTCATTAAAATTTCACTCATCTTTCTACCTCTCTCCCTGCATCAGATATTATTCATGCTCTCCAATGAACACATACATATAGACTTTGTAATGTATTTTCTGCGTAGCAATTATCCTCAGCCCACTAAAGACAAAAGGAGAATCTTGGTAGTCAAGAAGAACACTTCACAGCGGGCTTTGATGTTAAAATAAATGCTGGATGTAAAACATGGATTCAGACAAAGGTCCAATGACATGGAAATAAAAGGCAGCTCTTACTCCTTTCAGCTTTTCAAGTTTGGGGTCCTTTAAGGATGTTGGCTGAATGATCTTCCTCTTCTGTCCTGGGTATGAATACACAAAATATTTTTGTGTTGCTTTAATTTTGCTTTTTTCAAACAACATTTTTACACCCATGTGTGTGTGGTAGCACAAGCGGTGGTATTGTTTTTGGTCCCATCTGTGTGTGTGTGTGTGTGTGTGTGTGTGTGCATGTGTGTGTGTGTACAGCATAACTCAAACAGTTTTGATACAATTTGTATCAAACTTGGTGGAAGTGTTAAGAGTCACGAAAGAAAGAACTGCTTCAGTTTGAATGAGAACTGGTCAAAGGTCAGGGTCACAGGGTAGGTTTCAGCACAATACCAGTACATGGAGAATATTTCTAATGACCTTATGAACTGGTAATAGATATGTATATGGTTACTTTTAAGCGCCAATATAGTCATATATGACCTTTCTGTTGTTGTTCTGTCACATGACCTTTGACCTTCAGTGACTCTAAAAGGTTGAACGGATGGAAACATTTTGCATGCATTATTGATCCTATAGCATTTCCCTAAAGCCTATAGAGAGAGAAAGCTGAACCATGACTATTGACTGCTGTCAGGCAGAGAAAAGAGTGCAGTACAGTCTTTTGTCCATTGGGGGCAGTGCTGAGCGCCTGCCAAACAGAGCTGAATATGTGGCTGTCAGTAACGATAAATGCTATAAAATGATCACATTTGATTCAAAATATTTACAAATAACTGGACTATTACAGTCATTGTTACACAGCCTTATATTTATAATGAACGCATAACTATAGGCTGACGTAAAATTATGAAAAATTTTAAAAAAGTATGAAATTATGAAAGATTTATACTAGCATTAAGGCTATGTGATGTCGAGGCTGCATAACCAGAGGAAATAAAGCATTTTTTTCATAAATTGTTCCAGATTTCATCCACCTAAGCACACAGGAATGTGAATCTCCCTAACCACTATATGGTAATTTTCACCAATGCACAATAAAAAAAAAAAAAAAAATTTAGAGAGATGATTTTATGGAAAAACTCCATTGTTTGGCCCAGTTTTAGTGCTCTGTGTCTCCCCCTCAGAGGCAGCCTCATATATTCTTGTCAGTGGAATATCTCCCCATAGACTATTTCTGATTTCAATGTAAAACATGCACTGCGTGGTTGTTGCACTCTCTAAGTGCCCCCTCGAGTTAGACTGTTTAATTGCTTATTTTATGACTGACAGCTGTGTTATTGTTTCTTGTGCTTTAATTCGGTTTTATTCCTCGAATGTCCATTGCAAATAAAGATTGATTGACTGAGACTGACTGATTTAACAAGTGGGCTACAGCCAGTTTGAGGGAAATAATGACAAGTAGATGGCAGTGGCTCAAAACTATGACAGGATGTTTGCCAGGTTCCTGTGTCATAGACGCAGGCGTACCTTGGAAAGATTCAATGTCCTCTGTGTCCTTCTCTTTCTGCCACTCAAAGATGTCTTTCTCCATGGCTCCTCCCGAAGATGAGATATTCACACTATTACTGGCTCGTCAGCAGATGCTGTGGAAAAATTATCTGTGGTCAAACACCTTGAAAAGAGGTGCTGCCTTAAATAGTAGAGTGAAGAAGGGCAGTGCTCTCTCCATCATTGTGGGTGGCAGAAACACGAAAGGTTAGAGGAGGAGGCCTGTGACCAGAAGGTTTCAAATCCACAGACCTGCTGGAAAAATGAGTGAGGGAAGTGAATGAAAAGCACTCTCACCTCTCCCCTCAACAGCACCTCGGTAAGTGCCCTTATGCAAGGTACTTAACCCCCCACTGCTGCAGGGGAGTTGCTCACAGGCCGGCAGTGAAAGACCGTGATTGTGCCGGGCAGCTTCCTGTTGTGTATCATCATGGTCCAGTGAAACAGATGTATCTACAAAATGTCAACTTTTCAGAAAACAGTTTTCTTTCTTGCTTTCTACCTGACCACCATGCGTTTTTGTGTTTTTCTAATGGGTTTTGAAAGTGTTTTCTTACCACCAAGGATGATAGATTTTCCTCAACCCACAGTGGATCATGGAACCCAAATGAAGTTGCAGGACGATACTAGTCCTATATCTTGACTTCTAATAAAAGTTGTGTCTGTCTGTCAAAATATCGGTTGCATAAGTGTGTACAGAATATGCTTTGCTAGCTTGAAGGCTAAGTTATTCCAATTCACTCCCATTCATGTTTAAAAAGGTTGAAATACTGCTTTGTGAAACTTGAAAGTTGCTCGACAAAGATAAGTCCATCTTAGGAACACTTGGACGGCATGTACTTTTGCCAAAATTACTGTAAATCCATAAAAATTTGTACACTTGAAAAGAACTAGTTTGTCCAGGCACATTCATATTTTGCTCAACGGCTCTTTACAGCTTTGCTGTGAGTGGATGTGATTAACAGCTCGGAGGGCAGAGCCCAAGTGTGGTGGAGGCCAATGATTGGCTGGAAGTTTCACGAAAACCTGAAACAGAGGGACTGCTGGCCATTCAGTTTGACATGTGACTAGACTAAGTGGCTAGCTAAAGCTAGGCCGCTTACATCTCACCGGGGCCAAGTAGACCAGAAAACCTCTTTGACCTTTGAACGCGCTAAACATTTGGTATTCATGCACCAATTTCAAGTGACGATAATAAAGTAAGAGTAATTTTAGCAAGATGGTGTTACACATTTAAGTTTCACAGAGCAGTTTTTTTGACACTTTCGGAACATGAATGGCAGTGACCCGAGGTAAGCTAGCCTTGACTTCTAAGCTGCCAAAGCATATTCTGTACGCTCTTATGCAACCAATATTCATGACAATCACTGTTGGTGTGAAGTCAAAATAGGACTAGTGTGGTCTTTTACAGCATGAAATCATCAAGATTAGAAATGACAAGCTTTTCACATGACCATGGTGATATGATGCGTAAAGGTTGAAAAAGGAAGTTATTCTGATGTTGTTTCCTCATTTCCTATTCTGTCAGTCCATTTTTGTCACTGAGCACATTCAACAACCCTTAGATTTACAGGGTTATACTTCTCCCCAAGCACATTTTGAATCATATGGTCCCAGACAAAGCACAGCAGATGCCAACAAAAAAATTCATTTTGACAAAACAGATGTGACCTGCAGCGTGTCAAACTGTCATCCTCCAAGAACTAGAGAAGAGCTTTGCCGAGCAACTTTTTTTTTTTCTTTATGCGTTTTGTCTCAGTGTGTGTGGCTTCCTCTTCCTGAAGTTGACAGTAACTTTCAGACAAGGTCATAAACAAAAGTCTTTTTGAATAAGCTTACCTTCGGTATCCTGAGAGGGAGTAGGCAGAATACGATGACTTGTGCAGAATTGAGTTCCTTAACTGATGTCAACTCCCGAGCCGTCAACACGGCAGCACAGAGAGTGGAGGGTTGTGCTAAGCCTGAGCAGCAGCCCATATGAAATCGCATCACGAAAAGTATGACTTCATTCAGTTTCAAACCATTGGTTTAAAAGAAAATAACATGTCGGACGGCCAAAAGGGAAGATAAGCACACAAGAGAGGATGTAGCGGTGAAGGAGTTAGCACTTCCTCTTTCTGATACGGTGTTGTTTTCTCATACAGGAACACAGTGCAGTGGTTTGTGATAAGGGCGTTTATCTCAGCGTGATGCGCCACGTTTGAGACTTCAATAAAGAGCGTGTCAAGAGAAAGATAATGGGAGGACACTTCTCTAGATGGGTACAAGTGCATTGTTTGGAAGCCACACTTCAGGAGGTCCGAGGCAACGTGACTCTCAGAGGCCTGTAGCACTCAGGCTTGCCTCACACATCTCCATCTGCGACTGGCCGGATCAATTTGCTGTCATCTGGCCTCCAGCCCTCTCCAATCTCCGACACACGCACACACACAGTAAGAGGGAGAGACAACAAAACAGCACGATCTCGAAGCGCACTGGTCTTGTCGTCAGAGGAAGAAAAGAAAAAATATATATATAAAAAAAGCACACACATCAGCCAGACGAAGGGGCAATTTGGGGATGTGGAAGGTTACCATGGTAACAAAGGCAACGAGACAAGAAAATCAAGGCCTAAAATAAGCCCATAATTCCTTTAGCTAAACCCAAATTGCAGGAATTGGATGTTCCAAAGCCAATCTCGCTGAAAAGACAAAGCAAATCTAACCTACCCACCACGCAAGTGTGAAATAAAATGAAATACTCATTCCGTTGAAATGCAGACATTTATTTCTTAATAGACACAGATAAAAAAGCTAGAGGGGGTGAGCCATCCGGTGCGAGTGTGTCTCCTCACAGTCTAGATTGACTCATCTTCTCTCTCAATAATTCAGCCTGGCTTTAAAATGCATGAGTAGTCCTGAGCTGTACATGTTGTATATAATCTTAGTGGGTCTCCAGGCTGCACCGCGGGGCCAGCTCTGCTTCAGAGGAGCGGCGAGAGGTCCGGGCCTCCTCGGGGACTCGTCTGAAAGGGCGGTCAATACAAAGACACTCTGACTGGCTCTCTCCCGGGGCAGGAGGAGCACGCTGCACTTAAGGCGGGCGGCATCAGCATCAGCTTATAAATATGACTTGAACCAGACACACGGTGCACAGGGTTCGGGGTAGACTGACAAAAAACTTCCTTTCCTTCACCTTTTGAAGCAAATATACAATAATGAAAGGTTGAATATAGTGCTATAGTGATAAAAGCAATATGAGTTGGCTATATTAGGAATATACAAAGCTTTGTGAAATACAATACAATATACCACATGCAGCATTTTCAACCTTATGCAGATATACACTTCCATTTCTTCCAGTCTGCCCCTCATATATTTTCCAGTGACGGCGGTGTATTCAAATGCAGGCTAAAGGTTGGGAGGCTTTTTCTGGGTTGCAGTTACCATTGGGGGAAGGAATAAATAAATACTGACATTTGGAGAAGATTAAATACTAACATTCAGAGCTTTTTTAAGGCCAATCCCTCTGGGGCTTTTTTTTTAAGTCCCACATAATGATGACTTCAGTCCCAGTTGGTCTCGTCAGTGTCCAGACTGCAATGCGTAATCTCAGTGCAAGAACAAGGCAGCGCGCTCGTACAGGAGTCGGTGGTTATCACTCCGAGTTCTTGTAGTTGGTGAACAGGTTGTACAGGACTCTGAGGGTGGACTTGAGGTTCAAGTTGACGACGTCTGTAAAGAATCGAAACACCAAAGAGATCATTAGAGCCGGCTGTTTCAAGTCTGGTTGAACGTAAAGCGACTCTGTCTACTCTCAGGGGGAAACTGTGAACCTCTGAGACGACAGAGGGAAAAAATAAATAAATAAAATAAAGTTTATGATATTGCTCTAGTTGCTGTAGGAGAAAAATTGGATTCCTGGCGCACTGAAGCAAAAAATAAATGGGTTTGTCCTACCGTAAAATCATATTTACAATGCAAAGAAGCCTCCTCTATGCTTGCTGTTGGTTCACTTTACTTCAAAAGGTTATTTATAATTTGTGGGAATGTGATAGAGTTTAAAATAGAGAGGAAGACCTTGCAAATGATTATCGTGATGTATTTTTTTCTCACCCAAGGAGATTCAAAAGGAATAAAATATCTGCGCTCTTAGTGAGTGTCATGGCGTGCCACATATCTGCTGATTCTAATTTACTTATTCTAATTTTTCATCTGAACAAAGTCTTTATTAAAGCAATTCAAACGAGACACCATTTTGTTACAGCAGTGCCGTTGCATCACCATTTAAACTGGGATGTCTTAAGCCCCTTATTATCTGCGCTGCCTTGTTAGCAAGTGTGACATTGTTGATATCATTAGTGGCTCTGGAATCTCTACTTTCATTTATAACGAAGCAGCAGATATGAGCAGACCCTATTTATGCTAATTAGGGATCATATAGTGGGAGTGCAGTTATCTGACTACAAAAGTGGTAGTGGAAATAATTCCGGTCACAGGAAAAAAAAAAGTAAGTTTACTTGTTGGATTAGTTGGGAAATGTTTAACGAAAATGTCAAACTGTAGATTAAAACATAATAAACTCATCAGCGCTGCAGAGAATGTATTACAGTAACATAATAAATGTAATAAATAGGCCTTTCAATGTCATGTTCTGTGGATTAAATTAACTGACAAGCAACAGAATCAATTAGATTGCATTATGTTACTGATTATGCTTTAGGTAGGTGATCAGTCAAATCTGTTAGATTACATTCTGTAAGCCATTATTCCAAGCCTGCTAATTGAAGAATAACATCAGAACAAAGGGCGTACAGGGCATGAAAAATTAAGCATTAATGAAACTTTCATGTAAAAACAAAGAATAAATAGTAGAAAATTGAAATTCCATTTTGGAACTCATAACTGTCAACATTATCAATAAATGTATGTTAACCTCAGTTTAATTCTGTATGGAAAAGCTTCCATTCTCTTAAAACAGAACAGGCTGTTTTACAGAAACAGGACCACAAAGAGCAGCTCAAGGGTGTATGAACTCTCTAGTATGATTACAGCACTATGTCATATGAGTGTTCAAAATGAGGCAACATCGCCCTCTACTGGGCAACTTTCAGTATCATTTTTACTGGAAGATGTCAGCCATTCAACACTCTCCCAGTGGCCTTCAGCCTGTACAGGGACTCAAAGTCATCATTCGCAAAAAATCTCCTGCCAGAAGTTCATTTCATCTTTAAACTGCTGTTGTAAAATACCTTCTGGTCTGGCCTTAGGTTTCTTCAGACCTCCATCCTGCATCAGCTCAAAGGCAAACGCCACGTTGTGGACCTGAGGGGAACGACATGGAAGCTCAACATATTAGTTAATTGCAAAATATCCCATTTGCTGATCCAATTAATCCACTTTTAAAAGCTCCAATCACCTTCTGTTCAAAGCTCTCAGGGGTGAGGAAGAAGTTGTACAGAGGGACAAAGTAGTCTTCCAGCAGTCCCATCAGCAGTACCAGATATACTCCGTCAGCAAACTGAACACACACACACACACACACAGATGGCAGACTGAATAAAGATATACAGTACAGCCTATTTAAACTGTACGAGTGGTTTAGTTTGGATTGAATCCATTTGAAAATGAAAATCCGGCAAGATGTTTGTGAAATGTAGGTAAGAACAGAAGCACAGGATTAAAGCACACAGAATAATCCATGTAATAATAATAACATCACACTGCGTTGTGTAGTGACGGTGACAAAAGACAGTGTGGAAGTGGATAAATAAACCCTCATCAAATCTCCTACCTGAGATTCCAGCTCAGTGACTTCAAGGTTCAGCTTGTTCAGATGTTTGTTCACAAAGGTGATGAGAGACTGGCGGTGGGATGAATAAAATGCAAATTCATCTATTTTAAAGTCAAGCAAAAATAAACAAAGTCATGTCACATCAAGCTAAGTAAAGTATCTGACGCTGTGCTTTTTACCGTTTTCACAACGTTGAGCTTGTCGGGCGCGTGATCCAGCAGCGTGTCAAAGGCATCCCTCTCTGTGATGAAGAAGAAATACATTGAGGTTCATGAATATATAATTAGACAACAAATAACACAATAAAATCAAAAGCATATTTCCATAATTTGATAACGTGAAACAGATACAGAATATGGCTTGGACTCACCAAATCGACCCATCATCATCCTGAAAATCATAAATAAAAAAACAACAGGTTGCTTATCATATTGTTCTATATTTCATCCATTCATATAAAACACAAATACAAAGCACATGCATCAGCTCTGAAGGATGGTATAAGGCCCATAAGAAACACATGGTAACATGGAAATGAGAAGTGGAAGTTTGATCAAATTAGTAGGAAATTGTATCAGCTCTCACTCTGTGGTGCTCGTCAGCTCCTTGGTCACAAGTGCAGTCTGCAGGATGCCCTCTCTTTTCTGCTCCAAACAAACAACAACAAGTGCCTTTAAGATTACGCAACCAAAGTAGTGGAATCATTGATGCGCATGATACAAATCCCGTGTAAAGACAAGACAAAAAAAAAATGAAGAATTGACACATTATCTCTACTACAGAAGCACATCCGTCCCCACATCACTCAGCTTCCTCCTAGCCCCTATAGAGCACATCCATCAGTGCCTCTGCTGTCGGAGCTTGATGGGAGGCCTCACCTTGACCACCACCACCTGCACAGAGACGTGCTCAGGCAGCCTGATGGGGGCCTGGAAGTGCATGGCCAGGGCCACCAGAAGATGCACGATCGCCACCAGGTTCTTTGAAT
>OMLF01027395.1:0-13344 GCA_900302615.1 Holocentrus rufus
GGCAGGAGCGGCACTGCAAGGTCACCTCTGCTGTAGTGTCGGGCCTGTCGGATCGAAGGCATGGCTAAGGGGTTGCCGTGGTACGGACCGGTCTCCCAGGAATGCTTCAGGAAGATCTCCTGCCATACCTGAGGCAGCCGCTCATTTATCTGGAATGCTGCGCTCCGACTGCTAACGACCAGCTCAAATTGGACTATTTTTTCCCATTTGTCAGTTGGCCAGCTGCACTGGCTCAGCTGCGCATCTGTGCGGAGGGAAGGCGTAGGACAATGAAAGTTCCAAACTCATTTTTCTCACTTCTCTTCATTTCGTGTCTCTCTTCTCACAGTTGGGAGAGTTTTCAGTATTGTTGCCGCCTGTCAGTCTAAGTAAGTCTCCCTCGACACAGTGGTAATGGAGACGGGCGCATTTGGCATGTGGCAGGCTTGTTTCCTGTGACATATTTGGGGCCCCTGCACAGCGAGGATGCTCAGTGTGGCTTGTAATCTGCCTGTAGTGGAGGATATTTAAGTTTGTATTTGGGTTTTCTCCAGTGACGTAGTTTTGATGTTTAACAGTGATATCCTGTATGATCAACTCACAAGTGTCCAAATCAGACTCGCAAAAGCAGCAAAAAAGACACAGATACATTCAGTAATATCAGCATCTTTTCTCCCATAAAAAATAAAATAAAATAAATTAAAAATAAAAAAATATATAATCAGATAAATTAGATGTGATACAGCAGCAATATGAGACAGTTTTATAAACTGAAAATGAAATATGAAAACCTATCCTCCACACAGAGATAAGAGGTTTTCCCCTCAATATAACAAAGCAAAGTGGAAGTTCAAATGTAACTGCAGGTTCAGTCTGACTACTGATAAGGTTTGTGTAAAAAATTCACCTGTGTGCATTTCTCACCTCTGTGCATACAGGATGTGCAGGATGTGTGCATTTGCGTGAATTATTAATCGTCAGCACTCATGCACTTGTACAAACATGTACAAACATAACCCACACTTTGGACAGCTGCTCATGACAATAGATGGCAACGGAAGATCTGAGACAGACGTCATCAATATGTTTTTTGTTTTTTTTGTTTTTTTGCAACAGGCATGTAGTTCATTTATTTTTTATACTGTTCAGCCTCAGTTGCTGGAAGTTTGAATTTGCTCAAAATCATCATAAACATTCACTTGTTAATCAAGTAGCACTGAAATTAATTTTTTTTAGAAAAATAGACTGTCCATCACGCATAAAACTGTGTGTGAGTTGTTCATTTATATTTAGAGGACAGCTTTAATTGATTTTTTTTGTGATGTGGTCTTCAGCTTGACTCATATTGACGTGGTGTCCTACTGGTTGTGATGTTGAGGCTTCTACTGTGAATATCCAGACACACACACACAGACACGCACGCAGAACAAACACAATAAACCTTGTGTATTACACGCTTTCAATCCCATGAGGAATGAATTAATCGATGCGTGGTTGCATGGGACTCTACATCGCAAACATTTTGCAAATGAGAATCGGGAAAAAAATATCAGTTCCATTAATGCTCATTTTTGGTTCCTCCTTATTAAAAAGTGCTTAAAATATAAATATTCTTGTCTTTGGTTTATATATTTTTTTTGGGCTGGGGAACAGCTTGGCAGTGCTCCTCTCGTACAGGAAAAAAAAAAAAAAAAACATGGACTTGTCTGGAATTGGCAGAGGCTAGTCAGTCTGACAAGGTGTGAAAAGAGTCATGATCTTCTTCTCTCTACCTCTCAGATCTCACTTTGATGGGCTGCTTTGTAGTGCAAGCAGTTGGGAAGTGGTGCTAAGCTATATTACAATATATGGTGTGTTTGCCCAGCAGGTGCCTTTCCTTCTCTATCATAATATGAAATACTTTATACTCCTAGCACAGTGAATGCTTCGCTTATGTCCAGTGCCAACTTAGGCATGTAGCTCACAAACCTCCTTCTCAACCAACTGCACAACCTGGAAAAGGATCAATTATGCGCCGCTTGTTGAGCTCCGACGCATCTATTAGCACTTGCATCTTAATGTTTGAAGATAAGGGGAAGGATGTTAAGCCTCCTCCATACTTCCTCGCTGTTGCATATGGGATTCATGCTCTTTGACAAGCCCGCTGAAACTCTGTCTGTCAATTAGTGGGCAGCGTAACAGGAAGGGACATGTTATGTGGAGCCGCGTAATGCACAAATGAGTGGTGATATGCGATGACAGGACAAAGCCACCAAACACACCTGTGATGGGCTCTGGGCAGCTCTGCAGGGGCAGGTGAAATGCCTTCGCTGTTGTTGTTTTTATGCTATGTGACATTGCTCTTTGTTTTGTCCGTCTCCAGCCTCTGTTGCGAGCAGCAAGCCGCGCACAAACAAGCGTACGCTATCTTGTCCCTGTTGTTTGTGAGCTTTAGGTCTTTTCCATAAAATGTGGTTTAAGCATAATGGAGGAAGGGGGGGGAGTGGGTGGTTCTTAATACTGAGTGTCAAGGTTAATGAAGTCAACATGCAATTAACTCACCAGCAGGCTTTGGTGATACGACGTCTCTTTCGCTCGCTTTGATAGTAACACCAGTCCCTCCTTGTGTTCACTATGTCGGATTATTCACTTCATGTACCTATGGGCTTACCTATGTGCCTTTTAAAGACACCGAGTAAATGTTCTGTTCCCTCACCAAGTCTCTATCAACTTTGATGTCAATAACTCACCACAGGATCCTCGCAGATTAATTAATATGATAAAAAAATCATTACAAAGGCTAAGTTTCCACTAGATGAATAGAGCGTTTCTTAAGTTCAGGGAAAAGGCCAAGATTCTTTCAACATTCTGTAGGTGTTTACCAAATAATCCCACACAACAAGTGAAGCAGAAACTTAATTGTAACTAATTAGCTCCCTAGAGGTTTAATTGGATCTGCATTCTTTATTCCCCAGTTTACCTGCAATATGTAAATCCTGCTTCCATGTTGAGGAGAGAGGGGGGAAAAAAAAGAGAAACACTCGGGTATGGGAGGGATCAGTAAAGGGAAGCTGAATTAAGTGAAGTTGAAAATCAGTCTGTAACAAGCTTAATTTCTGTCTTGTCTGGCTCTCTTCACCCATCCCAGCACCCTGAAGCTGTTTCCAGCATGTGTAATTGAATGTGCATTCAATAATGGTGGAGAATACTGCTCCTCTAAGAGGTCAGGTAATGAGAAGGCTTTGTTCTTTGCTCAGATGAGTTTCTATCACTGGATTGAAAGTGACAGTGTGGATATTCTTAGTGGTATGTGGGAACTCTCTGAACTCGCATGCAGAAAATGAGGAACCTGTTTGTGTTCTGTTTCTTAACAGGCAGCAAAGCAGCGTTCCTTTGAGGGAACGTGTTAAAAAGGACAGTTGTTTCTTTTGCATGATTTCACTTGAAACGATGAGGCTCATGCCAGAGCACCGCCATCTGTCCACCTTGACTTTGGCGTGCA
The DNA here is from genome assembly GCA_900302615.1 of Holocentrus rufus. Taxonomy (NCBI): domain Eukaryota; kingdom Metazoa; phylum Chordata; class Actinopteri; order Holocentriformes; family Holocentridae; genus Holocentrus; species Holocentrus rufus. Next base: position 3,461 of record OMLF01027395.1, read on the forward strand.
CTTTTCTGGGCTAGGACCCTTTCTGTTTTCAAGTTCATCTATGCTGTCCTGAATTGGGAATTGGCCAGTGGGATATTGTTCATTTTCCCCTTGACAAATTACGGCATGGGTTAAAGGTTAAACAAACTATATGCTGCAGCCAAAACAGGATATTACTGTAAGTCTTGGAGTGAAAACGGCTTTGCCAACTGGACAACACAATGGAAGCCCATTCATCCCAGACCTTCAACCACAGCCCCGACAATACTGTCCATCCTGTTTTGTTTCTATAGCAACAGCAACTCTTTACTTGGCCTTACCTAGCCTAAGCAAGTATAAAGTTGCTAAACTAGGAGAAAACAGATGTTAGTCGACTACTTGCCAGTCTCATTCCTAAGTAATTTTTGTTCGACAGTTTTATTCCTTTTCATAACACTTCATCAACGGTTTCTTTGCAGGCGGCTTCGGATTTCAAGAGCAGTGACCTCATCAACGAGGCTTTTAATTTTAAAGCAGACGCTGCATATGCGGGCCTCGGAAAAATTGTTATATTTAGTCACGACACTTTAACAAAAGTCATCTGTGATGATCGGCCTCTGCTTTGTCAGTGTTTGTAATCACCACAGTAAAATGGGGAGGAAAAGAGGACTCATGGAAGGCCGCGGTGGCAGCGGAGAGAGGAACAGGGTGTGGAATGTTCAGCCTCAGAGGGCGTTACGTCACCAGACTTTTCCACTTTTCCATTTGGCCACACAGGCCTCGCCACAGTGAAACACAGCTGACTACAGGCTCAGTGAGCAGACTAGAGGTTTAGGTGTAACATTTAAAGGAAGTTTGGCAGAGATTTTTGATAAAAATTTAATTTGTTACTGTGATTACAAGGTGAGAAATATGAGAACATGCAAAGACACATTCATCAGATCTAAAAATAAACCAGCAACTCTCAGTCTAACAACAAAACTTGTAATCTTCAATAACATTCTAAATAGCAATTAAGAATATACTATAAGAGAGATAGAGAGATAGATTAAAGATAAAGAGGTTAAAATCCCTTTGACTTGCTTGTCTTTGTAATGTGGGAGAAAACAGCAGCTCAGACAAAACCCACAGAAAAAAATAAATAAATATTTAAAAAAAACAGATCGAGTGTGCATGCTTCTGGCTGTGAGGTGACAGTGCTAACCACTGAGCCACCATGCTGTGCCATTTTATAACCGTTGTATAACACAAAATTATGAAATCTGTTGAATACAGTGTATTTTTGTATGTTATTTATTTCTTTGTTGTTGATTGTGATGTTTAAGAAATTGAATCATGAGTAGATAATGTCACCGTGTCTCAAAATACTTCTTAAATAGTGGTGGTTCAATGGAATAAATCATTTAAAAGGTTTCACAACATCATGTGGGTCTCACATCATTTGAAAAGTCAGAGCTACCATGTGAAAATTTTATGTTTTCAAACACCTGTATATACAGTATTAGATCTATATCTGGAACTACATATACACCTTTATATATAGACTCAGAACTGTGATCCATAGTGTTCAGTCTTCACAGTGTGTACAGGATAGTTACTGTAGATTTCCTCTTCTCAGACTTTTTTTCTTTTGGAGAATCCTGATGTTTTAGGTGATGCTGCTGAACTGTGACAACTGTGCTATACATCAATTAAGAACAGGTTCCATATAAATTCCTTACCAAATATTCACAATCAGATTATTCCATTTTAACTTAACCTTCATTCTAACATGTAATATTCATTTTTAAAAATAATGTGCCTTACTGTGTTGTGTTTCTGTATTTGTACAGTGGCACACATTTAGAAAGTTGCATTAATTGATGAATCTGACAAACCATAAGTTTTACAGCAGTGTCGTCCTCCTGAGGTGAAAATGGAGATGTGAGACAGTAGATATAATGGCATAGCATAAATTTAAAACATTATATTGGTGCGTTCTCTTTCAAACCAAATTGTTTCTTTATTTTTTTGTGTGAAATATCACATAATTACAAAAGAATATAAAGAAGACTATAACAGTATTAAATTAAAATACTAAATTAACTTTGTTTTGGTGAACAAAATGGATAGTCTAACCTTTCATCAAAGTTTTTTTTTTTTTTTAAAGGAAAAATGGTATTTAAAATGAGAACCCAGACGGCAGCACCACTTATTAGAATCATCAAACTGATCTTCTTGCTTTCAGATCTTCAAAACTTAGAGGAGTTATCTAGTTAACATGTTAATTTAGCGATTTATTTAAAAAGTCCCACCTGTAATAGCTGTGTGAAGCCCCCTGTTGAAACACTGTTGCCTCACTGCTGGGTTTCTGTACTTCCTGATATATTTAGTTGACGACTTTTTCACTCTGAAACGTGCAAGCACAACGTTGCTTGCACACATACATGTATTTTGAGGCTGTAAAAAAAAATTTATGAATTTTTCAAGCAGTTGAAGTAGTGGTAGTGGCAGCAGGAGAAATCATGGTATTTTCTACATGTGAGTAGGGACCCTTTCTTGAGAGTCTGGCACCATCAGTGACAGAATGGTATCATGCATGCCTGAGAATGTTCATCATGAGCTCTAGCAAAGCATGCCAGGCATGCAGGTGAAAGACTGGAATGTGATTAGCCTGTCCTGCAGGAATGTGATAAGAGGCCACAGTTCATGCATATCACTGAAGGAGGAACTATTTGACTCAACTCTCAAAAAGTGATACTTATAGAAAAAAAAATTTGCAAAAAAAAAAAAAAAAGTCCATTTATGAATTTGAAGTTAATCACCTTTAACAATTGAGCTAATTGCTGATAAATTTGGTTGGACCAAGTGTGCCTTTAAGGTAGCCTTTTTTTTTTTCTCGATTATGAGCTTTAATGCAAGGTGTTTCTTCTTTTTTTTTTTCAAGTCATGTCTACATGCTACACATAGCAAACAATGCTCTCTCTGCCTCCTCTAGAAAATAATGATGGACCACAAGGTTCATGCATAATGCAAAGGCTGTGAAGATAGTGTTTCCTGAGAGCACTGCATCGCCTTTGGACTAAAGTGAAATATAACCTGAATTTGACATTTTCTAATATCCTACACCAAACTTTTTGTTTCAAAGAGATAGGGACGGTAATTGCTGCACCAGAAGAAAGACTGCCGATCCTTCTGGGTATTGTGGGTGACTGTGGGGACAAGGCAAGATTGGAACATGGTAATTGCAAAGACAAGGGCTGAGAATAAATGGAAAAAAAAAAAAAGTTCTTTACTGTCAGATAGAGGAAGGTCAAAAGCACAAGTGTATGACATCCATGCATGTTGCAGTGTATTATTCACAATGTACACAGGGGACCGATACCTTTTCTTAGATAACCAATTCATCGCTTTGCTTTCTGACAAAGAGAGCAGATGATCTCCGCTGAAGTCCCCCCGACTGCACCAAAGTAACAAGATGTGATACGAGATGCAGGGTGTCAACAGCGCTAGGTCACAGTGAATATCAGAGCACGACTACAGTATGCTTCTTCCTCCTCCTCCCCAAATCATTATTTCATTATTTGATTAATGCTTCCACGCTGTTGTCAGAATGCTTATACATTTCCTCAAAGATGAAAGACAAACAGCGGCAATTTATTTCTCCAGATTAGATATTGATCACAGCGAGTGTGCTGGGCGTCAGATGTCTTCCCTGAAAAATGAATGTCAAATGGTAAGCATCACTACTTTTTATTCAATTTTCCCCTTTTTTTCCCCCCTCTCTCTCTCTCTCTCTCTTTTAAAGAGGCACTCCTCACACGGAGCACTGTATGAATGTGCTTCGCAGACTGTCAATAGAAAATGCAGCAGTACAGTACGTCTACTTTGCTGATACAGATTCCCCAGGTATTTTTTATTCTTTTTGACATGATCATTTCTGAGCAGCCTTGTTTGTGTCTTGTCCCCCTCCACAGCGCGGCCACAATAGCAGTTTTCCGACGCTCTTCAATACGGCTGTCCCATTTAGAAACTTAGAGTGGACAGGGAGCAGGCTGACTGCTGGCTGGAGGCACAGCGCGCCACATAATGAAGAGAGAACGTCAGAGGGAAATGAATAGGACTGATGTCCCAAGCAGCTTCGTTGCATACAGGCCGGGGGTTTTGGAGTAGCCTCGTCTCGGTAATAGACTGTTAGAGTGGACTTTTATGAAGATTGTAAAGAGAAATGGCAGCCCATATGCTCAGAATGATCTGGGAAAAAAAAAAAAAAACTCCTTGCTGTTGTTGTTTTTGTCCGCTCACATTTGGTCTATCTGGGATGATGACTTCATCGAAGGGAGTGGTGTAAAAGACCACCAATGGGAAAACAGACGTCATGGTGGAGAGCTGGGCCAAAAGATGTACATAGTTACTTACTGACATAAAACAACATGTGTTCACATGCAGGGCAATTAAATCTAATAGTTTCCTCGACTTTGTTTTACATCGTAGGGCCGTTACTGCGATGTTGGATTGTTGAAATTGAACTAAATTAGATGTTGCCTGCTTTGATACTCAGGAGTCTAGAGGTCGCCTTATTATAGTTTGCCTTTAAAAAGAGAACAAGAAACTGGATGAGAGTGAGAAATTATAAATATAATCAATGTTAGGGTTGCTTTTCATAATTGCAAGAGGGTGTTCGTGGATGTGCTCACGCAGGGCTGTGAATCATTTCTCTTTGTTTGTCTCTTTGTGTGAGAGATGACTACAGGAGGAAAGTCACTGTTGCACAATGGGGAGGATGAACACCACAACAGCTCGAGAGGCTCTGGAGAGAGATGGAAGTAAACAAATAATTGTGTTGCTGTGTGTGTTTGTGTGTGTGTGTATGTGTGTGCCATACCATAACTGGGTCTTTAGCTGGGTTGTTATTGAAGTTCAATCCGCTGGAATTTGAATCGTTCCATAGGGATTCTGTAAGTGACTCTGGTGTAACCTGTTCAGTCGAGCTGAGACTTTCGCACAGGAAGTCATGCAGGAAGTCAAGTTTGTTTCTTTGTCTTCATAAACCCACGCGCTCTCTCTCAGTGTGGTCTGGAGATGGTTTTATTTACTTAGACTATACAAGGTATAAGCCAAGTCGAAGGAAGTAGCTGCAGTGTAATGCCCTCCATGTAGATGCCGCAGACGATTTTCCAACACGCCGACTTGACCCCTCTTTTTCCCATTTGCATGTTTGTTGACTCTGCGTAATGCTTGCATAATCTTCATATTCCAAATTAGTTTCCCCTGTAGTTTCCATTTATTCAGTGTAGTCAGGGAAAACGGTTTTTGCTTTGTATTCGGTGCCAGTGTGGCAGCCAAGTGTGAATTATCTCACTGATTCTGTCAGAGTAAAACAAACAGACAGAAGAGCGAAGCATCAATTACTGCAGCTACTCCTGGGGAAAAAAAAATAAAAGCATTGGAAACTAATGAGTGCATTGCGTTTACCTGCTGTTATATAATTCATACCCTGTTAACCCATCCATCACCTCCCTGCATACAGTTCAGTGCAAGCTGAGATCCCACTGTTATTTAGCTAGGGGAAAAAAAAATCACTTAATGGTGTTGATCTGTACACCGGAAATTCTGTTCCCTACTATGTCAAGTGTTTTGTATGCACCCTTCTCGTTAACACTGACGTTTATTTGATTTGATTATTTCGTTTTGTGCAGAATGCAACCCCGCATTCATGAAGTAATGCTTTTGACTTTGAAAAGCTCCTCCACATCAGAGAGCCACAGCTGATGATTCTCACTGCGAGCTGTGCTGTGAGTCACTGAGGCTTAGCAGGATCTACCGCTCTGACTCAAACATGTGCTGCCAGGGACGGAGGCCTACTCCCCCACTTGTATTGTCTCACCTCCACAATGCCGCTTCAGACAACCAGCTCAAACTGAGTCCCTCGACACTCTGAAAACACACTTTCCCCCCCCTTTTTTTTAATCCCTTGAGTCCAGAACCCCAAAAGCTCCGGCCGGTCGGACTGTTGAGAGAAAGTGCCATGAGAATATCTTTGGTGAGGTGGCTGCGTGTCACCAGGAGAGAGGTATCTCAGAGATGGTTTGTTACTGTTATGAGGCGCAGCCAGCTGCTGTAACAGTGTTGGAAGTCTAGTTTTGACAGTGAGAAACGTGCCATCTGGACTCTGTGAAATGAAGCAATAGAACTATCACAGCAGTGAGAGAAAAATACAAAACAGGGAGGCCAACAGCTCGATGGGGAAACATGCTAAAAAACAAAATACTGTGACAAACATTCTGCTGTATGTGGAGTATAAACTACTGTACTGTATGGCAATCTCTGAAGTACAGTAGCACTGTGTCCAATTCTTTCCCCCAACTGCCATTTCTTTTCCAATCTCTCCCTCGTGGCCTCAATCATTTTTTTTCCCCCAACCAAGAAAACCCTCTCCCTCTCTCTCTCTCGCTCCCCGCCTCTATCTCCCCCCCAAAAAAATTCATTCAACATGTCCGCTTATAGGCATTCTATTATTTCTTTATTTATGTATTCCACTTTTTATTCGGAATCACATGTTAATGAAGAGCGTCATTATCAACCTTAAATATTTAATTTTCCGCTCTGTGTCTGCTTCCGAGAGAGGAGGCTGACTTGGAGGAGCGGCGGAGGAGAAGGGATGGGGAGAGGATGGAGAGGGCGGCGGTGTGGTATCAGCCTTATCTGCATCCGCTGCTTTAAAGTCGGCTCCAGCCAAAGCAAGAAAAAAAAAAAAAAAAAAGTACAGCGCTATTTTCCGCCATCGGCTCCATCTCGGGTCTAATGGCAAGCTTCCATTTCTAAACACCAGCCCAAGACCTGCTGTAGCGCCGCTGTCCCATTTTTGGTCTAACTCCAGACTTAGCTTCAGTACCGGTCTTTGCCCCTGTCCCAGCCATGCTTAGCCCCCATCTCTAAACTCCATCCCCAGCCCCGGCATTAGCTCCAGAGAGGCTGAGTGCCCTTGTGATAAGGTGTGAGGCCTGTCTGCCTCTGACTGACAAGCCTGCTCTCACCATGCCAGTGCCTGCTGCTTGATAAGGGAAAATGTCAGCGTGATTTTGGGAAATGTCATTTATCGCGGCTTTCTGGCCGTGTCTGTAACCCAGACTGATTATGGTTGCTGGACATTTATATCACTGGGGGTGGCTTGGAAAATTGTACAAATGCTATGTTTTTGTGTGATAGTGGCACTTAATATCCCTTTGCTGTAATGGATTCGATGTTGTTCCCTTACCTCTTCTCCCTCGTCGGCGGCGTCTCGACATCATATTCCGCGCTTCCTGGTTTTATTTTATGAAGTATGTATCAAATACCATCAAAGTGTCTGGCGTGTGGAGGCGTTAAGATCGGGGCTTCACTCCGCACCCAGACAAAGACGCTTCCATCATCCTCAATATTGTGCAAAAATCGGCGAGTTGAAGTGTGTGTTTGTGGCGCGCGGAGAGCCCCCAGATTCAAGTGACAATCTGCTAGTCTTTGTCAGAGCTTGTGTGTGGGCTGCATGCTGGATAGGGGACATCTTGCTGTATTATTTAGAAAGACAATCCCCCTCAAAGATGAGTGGGTTAACAGGAACCATTAATTGGTTTAGCGGGATCCATATAGACTCAAGTTCCGGCTTAGCTTCAAGGCTGGAAAACGCTGGAGTTCAGATGTATTCAGAGGCTGCTTTTTTTTTTAAAAAAATATTTTTTTACTCGGTAAATGTTCGCACTGTGAAGATGGACTATTTAACATTACTTTTAAGCCTTAGGTTTTGATTTGTGGGTCCAAGATGAAGCAGAGCTGAGTTTGTACTCACGTCATCACTTTTAATGTTGGATTCAAAACCCAAGCTGTCATATATTATTCAAGGAGTTTTCGTCTTTTCTCCGAAGCACTTCAGCATAGTAAGGTACCTCTGCTTGCTGCATGATTCTAGGAGCCATTCAGTTCAGAGGAGGGTCTATGATTCAGTGCTGTATTTTTTTTTTTTTTGCCTCATTGTTGACTCAAAGTGACATTTATGGGACACACTGATAAAGCAATTCTTCCTGCTGCTCAGACCAGCTCTGTATTTTCAACAGATTTTCTCATTCATTTGTATTCACTTTTTTTTTTTTTTTCTTTTTTCGGGGAGACCTTGGCTGCCTTTTGTGATCCACAGCCCGAAGTAGACTGAGACAGAAAGAAGTGTCTTTAACATGGGCTCCCTGGCAGCCTCTTGGGAGCTTAGTGAGAATGTTGTCCCCCGCTCTTAACCAAATTTATTGCTAGTCTGACTGTGAAAATCTAACAAAGGCACGGGCCCACTGTTCCTGGTATATTTGTCAAATCACTGCACCTGTGAGAGTCCCCGCGCAAGATGAATTCTAGGCTGGAGTGCTCGTCCAGGAATAAATCTCTTCTCTTTTTGCATTGTCTCTGTTTGGGGGAGCTGTAGGCTGGGAATGAGCTTTCTCGTCACATGAAGTAGAGTGGTGAAAGCCATGATAAATGGTGCTCTTTGTTGACACCTTCATTGGGTTATTTATGGCTCATTAATTGAAGTGAAAAGGAGACTTGTTGGCGCAGCAGGGGGAGGCTGTGCTAGGCCTCTGTGGCTCTGCCTCAGAGCGGCCCACAGGCTTCGGAGGAGAGAGGGAGAGAGAGAGAGAGAGAGAGAGAGAGCGAAGTGAGGGAGAGGCAACCATCCTACTCTCATTTCTGTCTGTTTCCTGTTTGCTGCGGAGAGAAAGGGAGACAACCCATTCATCAGGAATGGATGGGGAGTGAAAGGAGGAAGACAACCATGAGAAGCCAGCCTCCATCCCTCCCAGTCTCCTCTTTCATATTTCAGTTCACACACCAGAGTCAGAAGAGTTTTATTTATTCAAAAATCCCCTTGTTTATTCCATTAAATGAGGGAGATATGCTTAACTTATGCAGGCAGGAATATGAATTACAGAGGATTTATTAAATATATTTGGAATAGTTGAGATTAACATAATGTTATGGTTTCAAGAAATTTAATCACATCAGGCATATTGAAGTCGGCGGTTGTTATAGGCAGAATTGTGAGGCAAATTTAGCATATTGTGTATTTTTTTTTTGGCTGAGCTGCACTAATTTTATTGAAAATTTAGGCACCTTGTCTTTTAACATCACTACAATTTTCCTTTGAACGCTTTGAGTCTTCCTGGGAGAAAGGGCCACTTCAGACATAAGCTCATGAGCACACTTGATTAACAAGTGGATTAACTATGCTCGTTTCATGGGATGATGTACCTCAAAGCACTTCAAAGGCCAAGCCGAGTGCCCATGAGGTGCAGTAATGAGGGGTTCTTCCACACAACGACAAATTTGGTGGCCTCGCTTCATGTGAACCTGATCATTTTCTCATTTTGTACGCGCTCCCTCTTTTCTGGCTCCATCTCCCTCTCTCTCTCTCCCTCTCTCTCTCTCTCTGCCTTGCTCTCGCTCCCCTCTTTCTCCGTCTAATCTCTTCTCTGTCTCTCCCCTCATTTTTCCTCGCATTGATCCCCTCTTTATTTCGGTTGATTTGTGATTCAAAAAAGATTTTTTTTTCTTGGTAGCAGCCGCAGCAGCAGCAGCAGCAGCAGCAGCAGCAGCTTATCATTATAGATACACTCGGCACCCTTTCAGCGAAATAAGACGTTTATAGTGCTTGTTGTACATACCGTGGCTCCAACCTAAATAGCAAACCAGCCACAGGAGCAGTTGTCATATGTCTGGAGTCCCGGGCTTTGCTGTGTCCTTGAACTTGCTGCTCGCTCGGGTACATCCAGGTCTGACTCCTGTAAAGCCCACTACTGACATCTCGGCGCTGTCACAGCTGTCAGTCAGCTCTCAGTGACGCCCATGTCCTCCAACACTTTCCCATCTCTCAACACCCGGGCTTCTGCCTCGCTCTCTATGAGGGGAGCATGTCCTGGCCTGTCATA
>OMLF01027400.1:9985-29804 GCA_900302615.1 Holocentrus rufus
GTAAGGCAAAAAAAAAAAAAAACGGATTAAACCAACCTCATGATTACAGCAGGTTTTTTTTCCCTCCCCCCTTTGTTCAAACTTTACCTTTCAGATACCATCGTGCACTTTGTCAATGTTCTAGGCGTTTAATTAGATCAAATCAGGGGGTGTTAATCAGTTTTAGGCCTGCCATGACTTCAGCGTGCCTTTTCGAAGCTGTGTCAGTGCTTGTGTGGCAAGTCGAGGCAAAAGAACATTAACATTTTCGTCTTAGCTACATTGGAACCCTTTCCCTCCTGCTTTTTTTTCTTCCCCCCTTCTCTGCACACATCTGGTCCTCTAGCGGTCCTCCAGTTGTCATGGGAATAAGTAGCTGAGACAACAGAGCCGCACGTAACTTGTGCCGAGGAGAGGGGCTGAGCTTCAGCTGGGCATGCCTTGGGCGCAGCAACGTCCCGGCCCCCCCTCCCTCGTCTCGGCTGCCCCCCCTCCCAACACAGCTGACCGTCCCGGCACCCTATCGCAGCTGGCAGGGGAGAGGAGCACACAAATTGATCTGGTAATTCTTGGTAGCAGAAAATCAAACAAACAGGTCTAGTTTTTGCAACTGGGACAAATGATGATCGGATGATTTCTTTGCTTTAAAAAAAAAAAAAGAAAAAAAAAATGGTTTCTATACTGTTTCCAACTTCTCTGTTAATCCTCTGTGCTTGACCAGCTCTTTTCTTTACTTTCTTTTTAAGGAGAGGTTGGGCAATCACCATACAGCACTGTGAGTTCCCTTTGTTTACCAAGAGCAACCCAGCAGAGCTCAGTGCTTTGTTGGGCGGCAGTCACTCCCAGCCTCACAGCTGTGACACACACACACACACACACACACAGGCGCACAGAGAAATCTCTGACTCACAAACACTAGCAGTATCCTGCGGTCAAGGGGAGGGATTTAAAATCCTCCAAGCACAGCACATGAACCTGCTGAACTTGCCTTCTCTGTCTCCTGCTGGCTATTGTTCTCTCCACGCTACGTTTTCCAAACTTTATCACTCTTCAAAATCTTCATTGCTTATCCGCCGCCATTTGGACCCCAATTAAAAGACACGCGCTGCAAGCCGGCGCGCGGCGGGCAACTGCTTCTCCCCATGTGTAAAAATCCATGCAGTGGCATGTAGTCGGGAGAGACACAAGCCCGGCCCTAATTATAAAGGGGGATGTCACTCAATAGACAGTCCATAAACAAGCCGGGTCATTGTTGGGAACTAATTGGCAGGAAAAAGGGGTTCCTGTAGCAAGATGAAAATAAGCAGTCGCTGTGGTTTCCTGAGGACACATGAGTCGGAGCCCTCTGCGCTGGCATGGCCCGAGGTGTGCAGTAATGAGAGAGGAGGCCGCCTCATGCCCAGTTTCCAGACCCGCTCCTCACACAGAGGCGGTGAGCGTCTTCGCGAGCAGGCAGCGCAGATAAAGGAGGAGGATAAAAAAAAGCCTCCTGGCTAGAACCGGGCCAGTTCAGTGGGTGCGTTTTATTTTTTTATTTTTTATTTCTGATTTTTTTTTATTACCAAGAAGCCGGCTGGCAGAGCGCCAGAGACATCAGGCAGCCTGTCTTGTTAGCACACCTCACCTTGATAACAGGAGTGTGGAGAGAGGGATGAGGCCGAGGCAGAAAAACAACCAGCGCACCAGGGGTGGGGCTCTGGGAGAGTCGTGCGTGCGTGTGTGTGTGTGTCTCTGTGTGTGTGTGTGTGTGTGTGTGTGTGTAGGTTTCAGCAAGTGTGTCTGCTCACGCAACGGACCTCCTCCGAACAGTAACAACTGCAAAAACATTGGGGAGAGTGTTAAACTCGGAGCAGTTTTTCCGAGCTCATGTTTCACAACAGAGCACCGGTTCCTCCCTCCCTCTCCCTCTCTCTCTTTTTCCCTCTTTCTCTTTTTTGCTATATTTCATTTGCCTCCCATCCCCCACTTCCCACTCGCACTCTTTCCCTCCTTTTCTCTCTCTTATTGCCCCTGTTTTTGTTGCACTCCCTCTCCTCTCTCTCTCTCTCTCTCTCTCTCTGTATGTCTCTCACATACACAAATGCACGCACACACACTTTCTCAACCCCCTTCATACATGCATGTTCTCCCCCTCCCTCCTCCCTCCCTTGCTGGCTGTTGTTGCTGACTGACAGTGCTGATTTACTCCAGGCTTGGCGGGCTGCCAGCTCATCTCAAACAATTGCATGAGCTACAGGGCTGGCTGGCTGGTGGAGCCAAGTTTGGATGGCAATAAACAAAGTCTTAGATTGGCTCCTCTCCTCTCCTCTCCTCTCCTGCCTCCAGTCCAAGCGCAATCTCCACAATCAGTACGAAACACTCAAAAAGTTTTATTGTGCTTTTGATTTTATTGTTACCAAATGGTCAGAGTCGCTCGGAGACTCCTCGAGGGGATTTAATATAGACATCAGTTTATTATTTATCTAAATAGCCAACAGTTGTAAACAAAAGCAAAGACCTTCTGCAGTGCGTCTGAATGGAAACAGCGTGCAGCGGGACACGCCAGCCTCCCAGTTCAGGCTCCACTGGCTTCATCAGGACTTCTGGTCACGCTGGAGTGATTTAGGCATCGACTGGTTGTCAAGTGAAAATGTATTACATGACCTCACTGTATCTGATGCTCTCTTTCTTGACCTTTATTTATCTATTTAGTAATTGTGACCAAATTTTTATTTCCTTTTCTATTTTTCATCTTTAACAAAACAAACACAAACCAAACCAAAAATAAAATTCATCTAATCTGAAACAGTATTTAAGTAACTGATTAACAATAAAGAAAATGTATTAGCAACATTCATGGTAAATTTAGGCTCCCTTGTACATCCTGAGACACCAATCAGCCTCCCTCTCCCTCTTTTTACCCAGGATGCACTGCTTCACTTTGCTAAAGAGAGGACAATCCCCGACAGTGACCAGACATTGACCAACCCGCTGTCGTCCCAGCACCGGCCACCTCAGCCAATATTGTCAATGTCCCCGCGCGCTGATTGGCTGGTGCCATTACCCAGTGGACCGTGAATAAACTCCTGAACCCGCTCTCTGAAAGAAAGTGTGTGAGACATCTGGAATTGGGAACCACGGGAGACTGGAGCTCAGAGGACTAAACACGTTCCCTCGTCTCTGGCTGCTCATCATTAACCTGTGCTGACCTCCATCCTACCCTGGGACGACATGAAAACCCTCTTCAAGATAAACAAAACAACAAATACCCCATATCTTGCTAATAACTTTGGGGAGTTGGGACGCCGGATACTTTGTGCGGAGATTATTATAATATCTGTAATGAAGCAGTGCATTGGTAATTATATTCCTGTTTTCAAAAACAAGTTTTCATATCTAGTGTTTTGGGGTATTGGCTCCGTTAAAACTGGTGTTTTCTGACAGGCGGTCCCAGCAGCAGCACACCGGGGGAGCGCAGCAAAGCAAAAACAAGACGAGCCATTCCAGTGAACAGATTTGCTCATAAATAATTCTCTTGTAAGACAGACAAATGAATTTCAAATGCAGGCAGGACGAGGTTTGGATAAGGGTGGGCTGGCAAACAAGCGAGCAGAGTAATGAGGAGTGATGTGCAACATTTGTCTCTGACACTCTTGTCTTGACACTTGAATCGACTTGGTATGGATTTCAGCGGTGCCAATATAAACAGCTCACTGAATCTATTCTAATGCTGTTTGTCATACAAGAGTTCACCTACAAATGCTATTACAGCCTCAAGGGTTGACCTTAATACCCTGGTATTTCACTGAGTGCTCCATGTAGAGCTGTAAACCAGCTCATGCTAACTATGTGTGATGTGGTTTACTTGACATCGCGACCTCTGTGTCGACTCCTATTGCAGATGTAGTACTTCCCTAATAGCCCCCCTCCTGGCTTAAGGCGCTTGGTCTCGATCCTGAAACACAAACCTTAAGTCACAGACGCAGCCGACGGCGAACGCACCGCCGGCAGGGTGATGTGAAACCCCTGCGCGCAAGTGAAACCGTCTCAATCGTGCCCGTTTTCTGTTGAAGTGGGAGGCAAAATGAGTCGTGCAGCGCGCCCAGGCAGGCAGGGCGCCGCGCTCTATAGACTCTGCGAGGGTTTCATGTGACTGTGGCTGCGCGCTGTGTTGCGGTGTGGTGAGGTGTGGTGAGGACGGGCCCTGCCTACCCAACGGCTGCGACGCCGGAGAGAGACGGTGGTGAGCCCTGTGGTCGCAGCAGACGGAGTGCGGCCACCGAAACTCACCACACCGGGTAAAAGCAGGCAGGGGCCCTCAACTGTAGTCTGACCGCTCCGAAAGCCACCGCCATACTATGTTATTACATCTTATTGAGCATTATTACATGGCTGATCGTCGGGGCCTGATGTGCACGAAACGCCAGCTTGTCAGAATTGCAGTGTAGGGATGTTTGAGAACCGCGAGCTCTCGAGTCCCCTCCTATCTCGCTGGCAAATGTTTATATAAAAGCCAGGTTGTTTTCCCCAGTGGCCTCTGATACTGTTTTCAAGGTTTCCTGGGGAAACCGAGCAAGTGCTGATCTGGCGCAAAGCAGATAAGACAGACATAAATAATTCCTCGTCCCCAGCTTCAGTGATAACAGGAGGCATAACACCATTGTTTTTGGCACACCCTGACCTGCGACAGCGTTTGACAAGATCAGAGAGCGTCCGACGAGCCGCGCAGAAGTGGGCACGTTCTTGAAAACAAGCGAGAGTTCCCTATCATCTCCCCTGTCATTATCTCCGCACCGGCATGTCCCTTAATGGGTTTACACTGGAAATCAAGCAGATTAACAGTATTAGGCTCAATAAATCCAGTCATGGGCGCGATAAAGACGGGATGGGAGGGGGGGGATCTAAGCTGCAGCCGGTCCCTCCCTGGTGCTACGATCTAACATGGGAGCGCTAATCTGGTTACCAAACGGAGGGATTTCACACTGGGAAAAATGACATCAGCGCCTATGCTCTGCCAGTGAAGGTGAAAAACAGATGCAATAATGACCACGGTGAATATTTATATCATACGGAGCGCAGCGCTGCGTGGAGGAGAGAGGCCTGCCAACAGGTCATGCATGGAAAGGCCCTGGGCAACGAAATTAGTGAACTCACCATGACGGCATTGCCACCACACCATCTCCTGCTCCTACTATCTATTCTTGGCAACCCAGTAGCCATGGCAACGCCGCGTCTCAGTATGACAATGTGGTGGCGTAATCTGTCTCATTGGGGCTGGTAGCCTAATTCAATGCGGCGAGGTTCACTGTCACACTGTATCGTTTAGCGGGCCGGTCTCAGACGGCTCATTCAAACGCGCCGTTCTCTCGAAAACACAGTTCTTGTAAAGGCCGTTCCACCTCAGTAAATAGAGGGCACCCAGGCCTGAATGGTGACTGCTCACTGCGGGCCCCAAGACAATACTGACTCCTACAATGGCTTTTGCTGGCACACAGACTTCAGCAATTAGACTGTGACTGTTGCTGGCAGGGGGCCAGGGTCAGAGCCAGAGGAGCGGGGGTAATGGCAATGTTCCCCTCGCTGCCCAGTGGTTTCTCTCCCCCGCTGTCCTGCCATGTTTGCCCCTATATGCCGCTATCCCACAGCCCCCCCCCCTTCACCCTTTCTCTTGTGCTGTGTTTTTATGGGTCTGAGTCAGGGTCCCGGGGTTTGTTGGGTTTGTTTACCACTGGGTAGTTGGGGCTTTTTAGGAGGGGGAGGGGTAATTACAATGGTGGGGAAAACAAACAGAGGATGGAGAGAAATGGGACTTGGCCCGTGGTCACATGGGAGCTATTTATTCATTATTGGTCCAATGGGAACCTTTGTTTCCTTTGCTTTAGGATGTTTGGATGGGGAGGTGCAGACAACAAATACATTGTGGAACCGGTAAATCTGCTGATTCATTACTGGGGAGCGAATAAAGTGGACTCTTCTCTTCCCATGATGTAGTAAATATGAAGAATTACTATGAGCACTTGGTTGGTCCTTGTTATTTCAATTTCTAAAAACAGATCAGCGTGCAACGCCGGAGGTGGAGCTGAGCAGAAGTCTGAAAACTTTGGCATGGTGCTACTGGCTTGATTCTGTGTGTTCCTCTCTCTCTCGCTGCCTTGTTCTCTCTCTCTCTCTCTCTCTCTTTCTCTCTCTCTCTCTCTCTCTCTCGCTCAGACTACCTCTGTAGGCCTGTGAACTCAGGCTGAACCGTCCTGTGCTGCCGAGGTTTTATGATCTACGTATCATGGTCAGTCACCCCAAACCAGCGCTGGTTGGCAGAGTGGCGTCAAGTGGTTAGCAACACAAGACAAACTATCCAGATACGATCTTGAACTCTTGAACTTATCGCAAATATACAGCTTGAGAGAGGGCAATCAGTCTCACTCTGTCTCTTTAAGTCATTCTCTCTCTCTCTCTGTCTCGCTTTTAAGCTTCCAGCAGCTAAACTTGGCATTTGTTATCGAGGCAACACAATTTCAAATCTTTATATGCCTGTGTTGTCACTATATGATGCAAGCAATAGCTACGTATGATGGTTGTTTTCATGGGTTTAGGCAGCGAGAGTCTGGACATTGTCTTACCCACTTCAGCCCAGCGCAGCTCCAAGTTTTCCCCAGAGGGAGTGAGGGCCCGTGGGGGAGGGGAAGTTGGCAATCCCCTGCTCTCACGCACCCTGTAGATTAGAGCATTAGAAATCACAAGTGGGGAACGAGACAGAAGTACCCTCAGCGCCTGCAGCCCCTCCCCCGGCCGTGGCCCCGGGGTCATCTACTTGGTATTGACCCCTGCTCACCCCGATCTCGGCTCACAGGGATTGGCTCCTCGTGTCGGCGGAGGTGTTTACATATGGAATGGATGAGTGTGGCTTATGCGCATTGGGGGGCGCAAAATAGGCAGAGGGAAAACTGAGATATTAATCGGGTAGAGGAGTTGAGAGGAAACAATGCAAGCATTGAACAAGTTGTTGAACAGTGACTCATGGTCTGATAAATGACGCTGGTTTCCTTTACAAATATGGCCCCATGCAAAAAACTGATGTGAAAGTCAGTTTTTGTTGAGTCATCTATAGCATGAAGCAAGTTTTTCGTTTGCAAGGGAACTCATTAAGAAACAACAGATGAAATACAAATTTCTTGTTTCCCATGGGTAAATTAAGTTACCATTTAGTAACTGCTGATAGTGTATACTTTATGTGCTGGAAAGCCTGTTATCAAATTGTATCACATTATCACCTCTTGCAATCTCTCCTCCCCCATTTCGCTCAGAGCAGATCATTTAACTCACTTATTTGACTTGGCAGCACAAGCCCAGTTAATGTTTGCAGCACAGATCCTCGTGTAGCAGTGTTTACCAGTGGCTGTATTAATTCAGTGTCATGCTGCAGCATTTAAATAATGCAGGCTGCAGCAGCTGGGCCTCTGAGAGCAAGAAACAAGGGACCTTGTCTCTCTTTCTCTCTGACTCTCTCTCTCTTTCTGTTTTTGTCCTCTCAACAACTTCTCTCACGTGGTTCTCACACCCTCACGCTTTCAATCACACCCATGAGGTTTGAGTTGTGCTACAATGGTTCGCACCAATTCTCTTGAGAGCCAAGTCATGCTGATGTTGCCGCATGGGACAAGGAGGTTTGTGTTTGAATTAATGTGATAATCTGTGTAGAGAATGCACATAATTAACATGATTGTGTTGTATGGGCCATATGACTCTATTAATAGGACATAGGACTTCACTCACTCACACACACACACACACACAGACATACACACACAATTATACACACAATTATATATATATCCTTCTATCCAATTATATATATATATATCCTTCATATATATATGTATGTATATGCGGTGTATGTATGTATATGTATATATAAAGGCATAATCTTGTCATTTGCTTGAAAGCTTTTGATAGATGGTCCATATACAACCTGATTTGTTTACATGGGACACATGGATGGCTTTATCTATGGTAGTAAGCCTGTTTATTGGGACTGTTTGGCAAAGTGTTGATGCCTGAAGGCTGAACTTCTGGGGACTATCAATAAAGGGTTAATGAGTTGACCTTTGGCGACCCTCTGGGTAAATCATGCTTGGAAATCCTCTGCCATGAGTGGCACTTCATCTGCACAGCTTAAATTCATCCCCCTCCCCCATTATCATCAAGTCAACTTCCAGCCAACATCCATCCCACAACCCCCCAGTCAGCCTCCTTATCAGCTGCGGTGGCACAAACACCTTTATACTGGTTGGTCTATGAGTTGAACTCAATCCCTCAACGCCCACAGGGCTTCAGGATATGAGGATGTGTGACCCAGGACTCAATCACCTGCATAAGCTGTGATGGTTGTTGTTATCAAAGAAAAAATCCACCCTAAAACGGTCTTGTTGTGTCCACTGCTGTGGACTATTTACTCAGCTCTGTGTACATGAGCACAGGCCAGAACTCTGAAGAGCCAAGCAAGACTTTCCAGAGCCCCTCCACTAACAATGAATGAGATGCTCAGGTTGGGTTTAAATGAACAGGTTGACATGCAAGGGCACAGGCATCCTTCCTGGTCCAGAACTGGTCCAGAACTATGATGAATTGAAGTTGACGTGTGTTAAAGCTAAAACAAACATCCTTAGCCCACAAAGTGCAGCTCTTGTTAATGAACATTAAAGCAGCTCTGCAAAGTGTCTTTTGATTACTTTGCTAATTGGGTTGTTAGTATCCCACAGCTGTGTTACACTGCAGAGGTTTTGACACTTCTTTGGGACTGAAAAAGAGGAACTTTGGATGTTCCAGTCACAGGGGGTCTCCAGTTCCAGTTCCAGTTGATGTTTTTGGCCTCTGCTCAACATGTGCGACTAACAGGAACCACCAGGACCCCGGGGGCAGGACTACTGCACTCTTTATCACTGATTGGTTACACACTTTTGTGTCACTGAGGAGACTGACGGGAAGAGGAGGTCGCTGCCATGTTTCAATTCATGCTGAAGTCGAACCACTTTGTTGTTCAGCGTCTGAAGAAGCCAAACGGAGAAAAACACTGTGGAGCAAAGATGAGGTCATTGCTCTGATTGTCGCTTGGTCAGCAGATGAGCCTTCATGGCAGCTTTTTCTGTCATCATTACAACCATTACTGTTTCCCCTGCAGTCAGTTGATACACAAACGATTACTAGAACCGGATCTAGTGCCAGTTCCTGTTTGCTCCCACTTGGGCGAACTCTTGCATCTTGTGCACCGGAAAAGAGTCTTAAGTAGAAAGGTGTTCATGTTCACGAGCATCGAATCCACTGCTCCATAACATTAAGTGGAAGACATATAAATTCTATTTTCGGGTTTGTTTTCCCTTTACACTGATCACTGCATGATGACAAACCTGAGCCAGTATTGGATTACGGAAATATAATGATGTGGCTCGTCGGGATTTCCTGGACCCTCACCAACATGGATTGATAATCCACAGCTGATGATTAGAGTCACTTCCACAAACTCAGAAAATGAAAGCGTTTCCATAGCGATTACCGACTCCGCCATCAAGGAAGACCTTTAACCCAAAGCTCTTTCTTCGCCGCCTCTATATTTAATCATTGCATCCGCTGTGTGGAATTACTGTAAAATGCATTGTGTCTCCCTCTCTCTTCTCTCTCCCTCTCCCTCCCTCTCTCTCTCTCTCTCTCCTCATTGTTATCCTCTGGTGTGTCTGACCCTGATCTGTGGAGTTAAACTAAACAAGCTGATGTCTTCCTGGCCAGCTATTACTGGTGGAGGAAGCCAGCAGAGGCTCCGGTCTGAGGTAATCACGCCACTGGGATAATTGCACTCTGTAAAACACTAACTGGATGTTTATGTCCCGACCCAGAGGGAAGTCATTAATGCCATCCTAATTAAGGGTAATAAAGCCCTTTTCTGCCTCTTGGGATGGGGTGACCCTGACTTGATCTCTGACGTGCTATAAGTGTCAATTAAGAGACTCTATCGTTCTGCAAACATGTTTTCACAGCTACACGCCGCTTCGGGTTTCACCATCACCCCTGTGTCTTGATCCTTGGTGGGGAATAAACTGATAAATTTGCCCTTTGTTCGGTTGTGTGTGTGTGTGTTTGAGTGTGTGTGCAGGCATATGCGTGATTGTGTTTGTTTTCATATGCTGGTTAATCTTTTCTTCCCCAAACCTCCCAGCTGAATAATCACCCACCTACACACATATGCACGCACGCACACACACACACACTCAAATACACAAACACACAGACTTTTCACTCAACTCTCGGTTTCTTTTGTCTCACTGCGGTGACATCTCGAAACAAAAAGTGCCTCTTTGAACCGTGACTAATTCATCAGAAGTCCCTTACCTGCTACAACAGTTTTGGGGAAACGATTGAGCGCAGGCGAGCCGTTCAAACGAGCCCATGGCGGGGCAGGACAACAGTCACACGGCGAGTGTAGCCCTGATGGCTCGGAAAGAATAACAGTGGGTCAGAGAGGGAGAAGAAGAAGAAGAAGCAGCACACTGATATGAGTAATGGCAAACAGCTGCTCCGCTGCGTCCGCTAAAAATACACACGCACACATGTGGGACAGGTGTGTGTGTGTGCGTCAGTGTGTTTTTTTTGCACAACTGTGCTTAAGGGCGTGAATAGCACTTCAGCTGTAGGAAGGCTGATAATAAAGTTGATGTGCTGTAATCATCATTCCATAGGTAAATAGATAAAAATATACTGAACTGGTGCTGCAGATATCATAGGAGTTATCATAGAAAAAATGTGGAGTTTCATCATTTCCACCCACTGGTGTTGCAGCACTTAAAAGCAGATAAAAAAAATGGCAGTCAGTTTAAAATGATGTAAATTATGAAAGTCTTGGGCTTGGTTGGGGTGTAGGAGTTAAAGTTTCATCTCTCTCTCTCTCTCTCTCTCTCTCTTCTCTCTCTCTCTCTCTCTCTCTCTCTCTCTCTCTCTCTCTCTCTGTCCAACTCTCAGCAGGAACCCTCTGGAATGGCCCACAGTCCCAGTAACAGGATCTGGAGAGGTAGGGCCTGAACCCCAGGCAGCAAAAACAATCATCTGGCTTCTACTGGGAGTTAGGAGCAGGCCCTCCGCCAATAATAACAACTCTCTCATCATCATCAGGGGGAGAGAGAGAGAGAGAGAGAGAGAGAGAGAGAGAGAGAGAGAGAGAGAGAGAGAGAGAGAGAGAGAGAGCATGGTGAGGGGGAGGAAAACAGTTTATCTCTTGTGTTTTGTGTAGGTGGATATGAGCCTTTTCTGTGTGGTACCAAACTTGTGGGACTGAAGCAGTGGAGGGACTCAAGTGTGACAACAAACTGAGCCTTTTGACCTTTTGTTCTAATAGTATACACACACACACACACACACATGCACACACGCACACTAACTGTCAAACAACACTGCACCAACATCAGATGCTTTTTACTGCCAGTTATCAGCGCTATCCTCCATCTCTCTCTCTCTCTCTCTCTCTCTCCCTCTCTCTCTCTCACACACACACACATGCACACAAACAAGCAGTAAATGCTATCAAATCTCTATCTTCTTCTCTGGGTTATCCATCTGAAAAGACAGTGTAAATAAAAGTTTAGACTTGACATGAGATGGGAAACATGTAAACTTGCTTCTAAGTGCTTCTTACTTAAAGCAGAGTGGTTTTCTAAGTGGGGGTCCAGGGGCCCCCAGGAGGTTTTCAGCAAAATGAAGATTAGTTTTATTTCACTAAAACTTAATGTTCTAGAAATGGTCACAATACACAAAAATGCATGAGTAATTGTTTTAACATTAGGTTTTAATCTCACTATTTTGAATTTATGTGTCATTGTTCAAGTGGAACTGAAACAATTTAATTGGGCAAAATCACTTCAAATTTGGGCCCAAAGCTTAATGAAATTGGTTGTGCAGAGCGTGAAATTTTTTAAACTCAGTGACTTCACTTAAGGATGGCAAAAACATTTTTTTGTGTGTGTGTGCGTGTGTGTGTGTGCCGGCGCGGGTTATACCATTTCCCACCTGTTATATTTCACAAACACTGAGGTTAACCATCGGCTCTCATCCATGTCACACATCTCGCACCATCACACTCCTCAGACAGCCACGAGCTTATCTGTCAGTCAGTGCCGTAAAAGCACAATAATGTCAACACGACACGCAGGTTGTAAAAAGCGAGGAAAACGCGGCTTGTGCGATTGTTAAATAGGCGTGATGTGGAATCCCGCTCCCACTTCCGACGTTCCCGAGCTTACGACTGTTTTGGAAATGATAAAGTGGAAATATAAAAAGTGGATAACGGCACGGAGAAAAACAAACACAGATGCAATCAAGCAAACTAATTTAGTGATATCCTGTTTTCCTATAAAGCTCCCACTCTAAGTATAGTTTGTGCTTGTGTGTGTGTGTGTGTGCGTATGCGAGTGTGTGTGTGTGTTTCAGTTCGACTAAAGGGATTAAGGAGGCCTGTCTTATAATATATTCTGTCTGGCTTCCCCTGAGGCCTACTGGTGAGGACAGATCCCTGCTGGAGACTGACTCTGTCTGTCTATGAATCACAGCGTGTATGTGTGTGTGTGTGTGTGTGTGTGTGCGTGTGTGTGTGTGCTCTTGTGTATTTGCATGTGTCTGTGTTTTTGTCTGCCCGCCCGCCCGCCTGGCTGTCCATCTCATCCCTTTCCTCCTTATCGTTGTTTTCTGCCTGACAACGCCTCACTGCTGCACGGCTGAACCCCACCTACCTCTCACAGATGAAATGAGCCACAGTTGTGTGCAACATTGTTCAATTACCATAGAAACAACTGCTAACTGTCACACTTCCCACCTATAGCTCGAGCCTCTGTGCTTGCAACTGCTATACTGCAGCTCTTGCAGATGCCGTACAGAAAATGTAATTTAAGCCTATTTATAAAAAGGATAGTTCTGGTTCTCAGTTCTGCTTGATTGAATCATATTCAAGGCTGGTGTAAAATACCACATCAATGCACACCTGTGACCACACAACAGTTCTTTTAAATAAATCACCACTTAAACTGGTGCTTATGTGTCATTTAGCGACCGCTGTTTAGCTTTTGTTCAAGAACTAGCTTGGTGGAAGTCACTTTAGCAGCCCTGAGTGGCAGCGAGAGAAAGCTAGCCAGGAATGTTCCTTCTTAGAAACCTATTTTGTCCAAAAGTTTACATGAATTCATACTGCAATCGCACCATGAGTGTGAGCTTCCTACTTGGAAAAACAATTCTCGTTGCTAGTTACTTCCTGGAAACTCAGGATTTGCATTTAGTTCTGCACAATTTCTTCCACTTTGTCAACCAATGTCATCAACACAGAAAACTTTGACCAGCATGGAGTTCCAGCCAGTAATAACACTTGTTATAAGTCCCTAGATGTAGCCTGTAAACGTGATGTTGGCTATGACAGTTCTGCAATGATTTGAGCAAACGTGCAAGTACACACTCTCAGGATGAGTTGTCAAGTTGGACTTTTGATCTCTCTGATATGACATGAACATAGTATTAGACAAACTAACAAGGAAACATCACATGACTAACGCAATATTGCTGATTTCTATGGTTGTAAAACCTCTTGTGCAAGTAAAACATAAAAAACAAAATGTAAAAGTAACCTCTGCTACCTTACAGCTATCTAACTAATGTTGCATTAGGTTACTTTTAGTAGGGCAACAAGTCCCATGCTACTGTAACCTAATGCAAGCTAGGTTACCTTTTTGGCTCACTGAATGGTTGTATCGGATGTCTTATGTAGCAAAGGAACCACTTGATGTCCGCTTAAAATTTTGCCAAATCAAAGAACTTAACTAGGATGTGTTCTGTGCTTCGTACTGTGATGACACAGTCCTAAGTGGCCTTATTTCCTGAAAATGTTACCTAACTAGGAAGCTTCCTGGCAAATGAGACAGACCCGTCCTGTGCAATGTGGGGATTTGTGAGAATACGTGACATGACTAAGGTGAAGTGGGTGGCACGGTTTTCCCTGTTGCACCCACGCTTGGTGATTTATTCTGAAAAGACAGGTGCATTTTTACATACAACTCTGATGGAGCATTAATTCTGAGTGATTGAGAATAAAATGTTTATTTTACATTTGCATTCTTTTCTTTTTAATAGCAATAACCCATAAAATAACTTTTATGAAAGCAATGACCCAGTCTACGGTGGGCATTACAGTGATTTTAGAACAGCCAATATGAGTTTACCCCACTTTGGGCCAACACCTCTTGGTAATCATATCACTGTAAAGCACAGCCTCTCGTGACTCACCACTTACAGAGTAACTGAGCAAAAGAAACCTTCATACCACAGTGAGTAAGAAGAGAGCATAATCTTATTCCTGCCAGCCTGTTGTGTTGATGCCAGGGCTCAAAGTTCAGCAGTTAGACAGCAGGTCAGAAGCAGAACAGGGAGGCGCCGCGAGGGAGCAGAAAGCCTCAATAAATACGTGTTTGTGCGCCTGTGTGCATATACATGCCTGCATGTGGCTGGGTGTCCCCTGCAGAGACAAGTGTGACCCAGTTCACACGCAACCTCCTGCATCTTCAGACTCAAAGCACGCTATCTCCCCTGTGCATCTGATGGGTCTCTGATGACGGGGTGAAGTCTGCGGTCTCCTCCTGTGTTTCATGTCATCTCAGCACAGATCTGTTGACCTGAAGCTGACTAACACACTCCCAAGCTCCAGTCTCAACGTTGAAGATGACTCACTTACCGTGGATCTGCAGATTCTGGTACATTGGTGTTGACACATATCAACAATTAGCAACATGACTACACACAAGAACACATTCAGATTCAGATTCAGAAATCTTGAACACGTGCATGTCGTCAGTATGTGGGAGTCCAGCAGTGCCTTTGAGCAGCATACAGTGAGATCATTTTACTGAGCAGGATAGGCTAGTCATAAGGCTACCAATGGATATAGCAGAAGCATGAATGCACTGCAGCTTCTGCACAGATTTGGACCCATACAGACCCCTCCTGTACAACACCTGGAGGCTGTTTCTGGTTATTTCATGAGTGTCGGGTCACAGTGTTCCAGTTATGTCCATGACTGCTGAGAGGATTTGTCACCGCGGCAGGGACACATCCTGCCGGCTGACAGGCTGCAGCTCGCAGGACTCGGAGGGAGAGCGTAGTAGTTTATTTTCGCTCTCAATGAAGTGCAGCGTGCCAATATCCTTTAGGTGTAGATGGCCCTCAGCATGCCAAAATGTCACTTTCAATCAGACGGGGTCCGGCTGGGTTACACTTAACTGGATAAGGTGTTAGAAAGGAGTTAGAAAGTCAATGTGGAATGAAGTAGCTCTGCAAACAAATTCTTGCACTGATGTTGTTGGTGCTTGTACTGCTTTGAGTCTTGAGGTTAAAATAAAATTGGGGTTAAAAAAAAAATGCATGTCTGTATATGCTTCTTGAACTGAGCAAAGTCTGGATCTGTTGCAGGTCACTTTTTTTTTTCTCTCTTTCTCTGCTTTTCTCTCTCTCTCTCTCTCTCTGTCTCTGTCTCTCCTACTTCCGCGCCTGCATGAGCTGCCCAGGCTGTTTTGATTTCACAGTGGGTGAGTGGCAGCCTCGACCCCACCTGACCCCTGGCCCGGCTTCTGCTGATGTCAGCATCTTGCAGCAGATTGGAGTGTGGAGTTTTTAAACAAAGCCCCAGTCTCGGCCCTGAGGGGGCTCATCCACTTCGCTCCTTAAAGGGGCCGCGCTCCAAATTCAACCGGTGGCTCGGGCGCTGAAATGTTTTCACCACACGTATCTCATCTCACTTTCTCATAGCGAGCGTCTCGCTTGCCTGCGTTTTGGTTTCTTTATGACTTGGTTGATGCTACACACTTATGGGTTCAACTTGACTCACTTCTGGTGTTTTGCTGAGAGATTGAGAGACTTTTGTTGTTTTGTTACGCATGGTGACTTCTTGCACCGGCAAGAATCATCTTGAGCTGAAACAGAGAGAGCGAAGCCAAGGAAAAAAGAGCGAGAGCCCAGCTTGATGCAGAGCCTGGTCAGGATATCCTGCCATGCTCTCTCCTTGTCTGAATGAGCTGTGTAGGAGGAACAGACAGCATTATGAAACTACTCATAACTTGTCCTCTTATCATCACTGTCTGTCTGCTCTCTCATCTTAGACTCACTTCCCCACACTGTACTCCACATTTATCAGATTAATTGGATTTTTTTTATGCTACACACCCAGATTTTGGTAAACATTTTCATCTGAATAATGCCTTATCTTTGTTTAATCCATGGTTTGGACTTGGCCTGGGTTGATGACCATGCAGTGAGCGAGCTGCAAGGTTGAAGGAATCCACGCTCTGTATCAATATGCAAGGAAAATTAGCTAGTTTGCGACTGTTTTTGTGAGCTTGCAAGTGTGTGGTTTTCGCGTGCCTTATTTCACATCTGCGGTCAAATCATGGTTGGAAAAGTAGAAGCAAGTTGCAGACAGTCGTGATTCACAGCAGATATTAGTACATAAGATTTTGCAATAAGCGCACAGTGGTATAATCTGAGAGGACAGTTTGCACAGGAAAGTATCAGAACGAGTGACTGAACAAAAGGAGATAAGCTTGGTTAGGTCAATGTAAACATCTTCTACAAAAAGCCCTATATATCCACATGCTACACACACACACACACACACACACACACACACTGAAGTCATAGTGCTGGCATGTCGCCTGCACCTGACCCAACTTTATTGCCCCTGTGTGCCCTCTTCAGCTGAATGCATTGTGTATAAAGGTTTTGTGTGAACAGCTGGGTTGAAGACTCCCGGCTCCAGAGCCCAGTCATCTAATATCTCCTGGCTGGCCCTGAGGTCTGCAGTCCTGGGGAAACACCATCCATAAAGAACCTCTTATCTGGAATGGGCCCCTCTGCATTGTGCTGCTAATAAAACACCACAGAGACTCTTTGACTGTATTCTAAATCCGACTCATATCTCAGATAACAACCGTAGATCAAATTAGAAAATAGGGCGAATTTGTGGAACCTCTTTCCCCAGCTTCCAATAACATAATCATCTCGGGCTCTGTTCTCTCTGACTTTTTTTTTTTGGCTGCATGAGAAACTATTATTGTTCGGTTAGATTTAGACCCTATGTTTCCAAATGAAATCACACGTGATGAATAGGTTGTTTTATGGACAATTGTCCATCTTACTTACCACGGCAACAAAACAAGCTCTTCATTCTAGCTTCTCGTATAACTAATCCACAATAGCGCCAGAGTTATTTTGGGCTTCTGGATGCAGGAGGGAATAGACTGCTCATATACCTCCACCGATTTTTTTGCCTCTCTCTCATTCAGCCAGTCAGACAGAGGAGGATATTCGACGAGCCAGCACTTATGCACAATGGTAATGTTGCTCAGACCTCTGGAATAACACAAGTATCAAAGAAGTCATTATCTAACACTGGCGCCACTGTCTGTAAGGCCATGTAACACTGTTGACCATCTAATCATGAGATTCCCATTAGTTTTTCATTAGACCTTTCTGGGTTAGTGTGCAGATAGAAAATGGAGGAGAGTTACTATGCATCACTGGCAAAGCTTTAAAGGACCATACCAGTCCTGTTTTGACTTCTTATCGACACTTGTGATTGTATCTGCCTATTACAAATGTGGGTTGCATTTGTGTGTACGGAATCTGCTTTGGTAGCTTAGAAGTCAATTCACTCCCATTCGTGTTTAACAAAAGGAAGGAAGAAAGAAAGAAAAAACAGGCACGTACATTTGTTAAAATTGTGTTGTACTTGTATTACTTTATTATCACTTCAAATTTGTGCATTAATAGCAAATGTGTTACTTAAAGAGGTGTTTGTGTTCAACTGTTAAAGATTCTGTAGGTAACTTTTATTCTTCACAATTTTGACAAACCACCATCAGGGTTTAAGCCAAACTAATGCGCTGAGAAAAAAATCTGGTCTTCCGTGCTGCGCCTTGGGCTGTAATCTCATTTGCTAAAATCAAACAATCACCTCAAGGAGGAGTCGCTACCTCAGTGCCAATTATGCCTTGTGCACACGCACCATGCACTGCTGTTGTGCATGTTCGCCTCCCCTCCTCAAACAAACTTAGCTTAGCTTACTGTAGCTGCAGAATGACAGAGAAGGGTCTCACAAATTTCATTGGCATCAGAGCCATATGAGCGTTAATGTAGGTTGGAGGGACGTGGAGGAGGTACTGGGGTGGGAAAGCCGTGAGTTTAAATTTTCATTCTACACAGTTACCTACACAAGCTTTAACTCCCAAGTGCTGCAGTGATGCATTAAGTGGTGCAGATGTAGCTAGCTACTTAGTGTGGGCGTATGCCAGGCTGAATTGCACGCACTTTCTGTTTTTAGTTCACATGTAACAAAGGTGTTATCTTGTTCTATGGTGCAACTTTCCACTATACTGGGTCTCTGCCCTCCAAGCTGTCAATCAAACACTCACAACAAAGCTGAAGGAAGCAGAATTTGAATATATGCCTGGAAAAATAGTTCCTTTCAAGTGCAAAAATTGTAATATATTAATGGTAATTGTAGCAAAAGTGCATGCTGGCCTTGTATGCAAAAGATGGAATTATCTAGCAGCTTTCAAGTTTCACTTAGCAGTTTTTCACATTTTACAAACATGAATGGGAGTTTTCTGGCGAAAGTTAGCCTTGACTTCTAAGTCACCAAAGCATATTCTGTGCACGCGTATGCAACCTATATTCATGGTGGAGAAATATGATCGTAACTGTTTAAAACGTGTGATCCTTTACGGTCTGAATGTCTGAGTATGAGTCATCTGTTTACTCCTGTCCTCTGGTTTCTATAGCTGGGTTTATCTAGATTTACAGGATGTGTGGGTTATTTGGACTGCAAGAGTGTGAGAGGAAATTCTAACAAATAATGTACTTGAGAAAACGGGCTGGCACCTTCACACATATGCATTGGGTGAAGATACTGTGAAAATGTGTTAAGGGATAATTGTAGCTGTGCCTATTTTACTCAACCCACCACTGTCTATATTAACAACTACCTCAAGCCTTTACCATAAAGATCCCCTTATTATTTACAGTAACTGGTGAATGGGAGAGATACACACTTGCATCTGATAAGCGCTTAGTGCAACTGTTGTTGTGTATGGTTGACCACTGAGGTCCCCCACTGGTGGACTTGGGGTTAAGTGCCTTCCATGACAGTAATTATTGAGAGAGAGAGGAGTGACACTTGACCCTGTGGACGCAGGCTTGCTTTTCTAGCCTTCGGGCCACTTTTGGCCCATTTACAGTACATATTTCTTTTTCTGTCTCTGTCTGGCTCTCTTCCTCCTGGCATCCCTCCAGTGCCCGGAGCCGTCCTAATAGTCACAGGAGATGACTCTGTCAACCAGACCAATCTCAGTGGAGTCTGGCCGATTGTTTCAAATCCTAATGAGCTCCCTCTGAAAACAGACCTTCCTCTCTTTCCTTCCCTCAGCTTTACAACTGTGCAGAGTCCAAAAGACTTTTCCAACCCCAACAAAGTTAAGGAAGAGCAAAGGGATCACTAAAGGATTCTCACTCTTGGGAGCACCCCACATAATATTGATCACAGCAGCCCTTTGCTGCATGTCATCCCCCCTCTCTCTCTCTCTACTGTACATAGGCAATAAAGCAGAAATACCCTAAAAAAAATAATCTTAAAAGAAAATCTCACTCTTCTTTTTCTGAAGTCATTGCTCGTTTCCTCTGAAAGTACTTTTTCTTTAACCTCAGTGTTTTTCTTTGAAACTCTGGCACTTTGTGGCCTCTGTTCAAGGGCCATCGGTAAAGAGCTCAAATGGGAACAGAGGGCAAAGGGTGGGGAGGT